>BPLR01014335.1:0-63946 GCA_021605095.1 Caerostris extrusa | reverse complement strand
AAAAAAAGAAAAATCTCTTACGATGGAAAATATAGAATAATATTAAAGTTAATTTTAGCTAGTCATGGCATTTACATTCATATCTATGATATTAACCAATGAATGCCAAAAGATCGCAAAAGCAATAGCAAAAATCGCACTTAATTTTTACCCAAAGTTTTAGTTGATACAAATGCAGATAACAAAACGTTAAATATTTCAATATATGAATGAATGGATTTATGACGCTCATAAAAAGAATGTCTCAGTAAATTTCTACTATGACAATTATGGCAAATCCAATACTTCTCTCATGTTAAATTTGGGGAGATCTCCTCAATGCAACATGCAGATCGTATACAATTAAAGTCTTTCTCGGAGATCAATAGCCACCAGAGACTGTTCATGCTATATTATATGCCATATAAATCTTTTTTGTTCCCTTTCCATCAATTTAGTTTTGATCCAAAGTTTTAGTCGATACAAATGCAGATAACAAAACGTTAAATATTTCACTACAGGATTGAATGGATTTATGACGTTCATAAAAAGAAAATACCTCAACAAATTGCTATGACAATTAGGGCAAAAATCAAATACCTCCCCACTAATGACGTTTCAGAACAACAGTGGAGCCACATACTCCTCAAGAGGCGTGATTAAAGTGATCATCAAGACAAGAATGACTGGTGCATTCCCACCAGAGATCGATACGCGATAATTTAGGTGGCTCAGTGCATCTTGAACATGATTTAATCTGAGGTTAATGGAGCGTTCCATCGCAAAGAACGAAAGCATCAGACAGGAGGGGCGGATCGTCTCCAGAGTTCTGACCTATTAGCTAATGGTCAACGGAACACCATGGCATTTTATTGCATCTGTCACAGCACCACAAAGGACAGAAAAGCAAATAAATAGAAAGGACAGAACCCTTTTCTTGTATGCCTCCATGAAGATTAGCAAACCACTGCGCATGATCGAAAAATGCATTTGTTCGGAAAAATTTTGGCTCAGACCTCTTTGTCAGTTCTTTTTGTTGGTGTTCGTAGTAAAATAGAAAGATAATAAATTATGAAGCTGGTAATTTATCAAGCTTTTTATTCATTTGCAATGATTTATTTGGTGTACTAGTAAGTCGTAATGGTAATATCTTTTTTTAATGATTGATTGTGGTATATGAAGGGATATGAGGATGAATATTTCTTATTCACAAAATATATATCCTGATGGATTTGGTGGTGTGGCTTTTTTTGAAGTTTCAATGAAGTCTACATAATAGAGTTTTGTAAATCAATATACGTAAATCAAATGTAAAAGTAACTTTGGTTATTTTTTAGGCTCACTTACAGTAAAAAATTTAATAAACATTTAGATAAAATATTTTAATTTGAAAAAGCAAAACAAATTTCTTTAGTTAAAATTTATCTCTTATGATGCAGGGCCTGAATGGCCGAGTGGCTAGCGCTCTGGAGCTCGGTACATCAGGTATCGTCTTCGAGTCCCGGCGGTGCCATGGATGTGTGTAGTGGTTCGGAATCCCCTTTTTAAACCGTAGGCCCCTGTCCTAATAGGAGCGTTGCGGGGCATTGTTACTCAGCTTTTATTCATTTGCAATGATTTATTTGGTGTACTAGTAAGTCGTAATGGTAATATCTTTTTAATGATTGATTGTGTTATATGAAGGGATACGAGGATGAATATTTCTAATGCATAGAATATTTATCCTGGTAGCTTCGGCCATGTGGCTTTTTGGAAGTTTAGATGAAGTCTTCATAATAGAGTTTTGTAAATCAATATACGTAAAACAAATTTAAAAGTAACTTAATAGGCAATTTTATAATAAAAAATTAATAAAAATTAAAATAAAATAATTTAATTTGAAAAAACTAAAATAAATTTCTTTTTTTAGTTAAAATTTATCTCTTCTGATGGAAAATATAGGAAAACGTTAGAGTTAATTTTAGCAATCATGGCAGTTACATATCTATGATACTAATTAATAAATTCGAAGGTCGCATAAGCAATACAATGAAGTGTGTTGAAGTTCGGATTTTATAATTTATACACAGTCCAGTCACATTAATATGACCACCACTTACTTTCGACGTCAACGTGAAATAACCAATCACAAAAAGGCAGTTGGCAGCCCATTGCAGTGGAGTGTATATAAAGAATTCCACTTAATACTACATTCCACACTCCATTTAAAGCCAGAATATACAAGAGTGTATATTCTGGCTTTTGACAGGTGGTCACATTAATGTGACTGGACTGTGTATTAAGTTGAAACTTCTTATACTACTTTATCGAAACTCTATTTAGAAAGTATATATTTTTCCATTTAAACTTTTAATAATAAGTCTTTTTTTGCATAGCCAGTTATACTTGTGCTACCAGAAGAAGGCAACGCACAATGAATAAACATTTAATACTTTCATAATAATTCACGTTCCTTCTTACTACTTCTCACCGACCGCTACAGATAGCTTCTATGTATGAATAAAATAATTAGTTAGTAAACTATTAGAATATTATGCTCATAAATAAACAGATTAATAAATATATGCTAACATGATGTCAAGTCCTCCATGTTTACTTTCTCTCTCATGTTATTCTAAGTTTAATCACAGCACACAGATTCTCATTAAAACTTGTTGAATTTAATTATAAAAATATCGTTACATATTTAAATTATGTCGAAAATATTAGCTATGCTATACAAAAACATGAAATAAAATAACAAAATAAACAAAGATCGTCACTAAGTGTTCAAATCATATCTAGATCCATAAGAAAACACTTTAGAAAATAAACCAAACAATTTCTAAAATTATATCTTGTATGTATTGTGTATGTATATATTGTAATAGTGTATGTATTATAATTATTGTATGTATTGCATATGAATGTATTTTATATTATATCGTATATGTTTTTGTCAATTAATAAAAGTAGACATAAATTGTATAATTTTATTGTATGCTTATTGCACATACGATCTTCTTAAACATCACAGCACTGATTGGTTATATTGTGATGCCACCTTTAAGAAGCATCTCAAAAATAAATGTTAAAATATTCATAAAAATCTATAGTCGCAGTTTCCTGTTAATGATCAGACGCTTAAATAATTTATGTTACAGAAAAAATATTTCTCCGAAGTTCAGTATATCTTGAGATATCTACTATTATTAATAAATAGAATCATACATATTTTTTGCAAGAGACAATTAAGATTTCAAACAACGGTTGTATAAAAATATTTTAATTTATTTTCAGTAAAAATAAATAATAAAAACCAAGAATAGTTTTTTTTCTTTCTAATGCAGCTGGCAAACACTTTTAGACAGCTTGGTCTTGATGCCTTAAGACAAGCGCTGCACAGACGTTACTCACTTTGCATGACCCAGGGGGCGCGTGTAGCTTGAAGATAAGCCACGGACGCGGAGTAACAATGCCCTCGCAAAAGCTCTACGATCATATTTGACCGGGACCTACAGCTTAAAGTGGATTCGACCACTACAAACATTCATGGCACCACCGGGACTCGAACCCCAGAAACCTGTGGTACGAGAGCCAGAGCGCCAGCCACTCAGCCATCAGGCCCAGTTCATAGTATAAAAATGAAAAAGATTATTGAGAAATTATTCTTTTATAAGAAAAACAAAATAAAAGGAATGAGTTTTAATTAAAATCTCTTCCTCTGCTTAAGCACTTTCATCAGAAACTTGCTAAGAATACTTTGTATAAATATTTGAAGAAAATCTTTAGGGGGAATATTTGAAGACAAGGAAATAGACTCAGCAGGATAAAAATTTAATCACAAAAAATGTACTGTAAAAGCACTTACTGGAAAAATATGGTCACTATAGCTGATTAACAACCTTTAGAGGAAATGCATTTCTACATGATTATATTTTTTAGCACATATATGCTATATATTATGTGCTACATAGTATATGAATATATAATATGATAATTATTAAAACAAAATAAGCAGTCCATCACAAAAACAAAAATAATTTTCTTAAATAATTAGTCAGTAGAAAAAGAACATACAAAGGGCAGCTGGTATTATTTTAGTGATTCATACAACACAAATGAATTCTTTTGTGAAATTGCTTTGCATATAAACAAGTCTTGGCATCGTTGCTTGTTTTAAATAGCTATTCGTGTCGCTTTAGCAGAAAGTAACTGAATACAGAAAATTGTTTATGTTTGAGGAAAGTAACACCCATTGCAGTGTGCAAGTATGGGCAACCCCCCGTTGGGCGCCAGATTGTAGTGTGTTGACTGTTGTGCAGCTCTGGATTGTAACTGAGTGTGGTTGGGTTGAGACTTGAGAGACAGGTTTGAGAACTCGCAGCTTTATTTACACGCGCTCAAACAGCAAATACATACAATTTAAACATGCCATTTTTAACACATTTAAAAACAGATATTTCTTGACTCGTGGAAGGATTCCACTTCTAATCCGAAAACCCGATACTTAGGTTTAAGCGGAATATACTATCTCTCCGGGTGAGAGTCTTTATGGCAACATATAAGCCGTTTTCGTTGAATATATTTTATCCCGGGATGATTTCTCAACGGCAGCGCTGGTTGCGCTGTACTTCTTCTCGGGAAAGAGTCTCGAGTCTTTCTGATCATTTCTCCTCAACGCCATAGTAGGCCATATATTCCTTATATAATTATCAAATTAATAGTATCGTTGAATACTGGAAGAAATTTTTTTAGGTACCTTGACCTGTAAACATCACCACCAGAATGGCAGATATATATCAGATTAAAATATTATATATATATATATATTATTAGTTATAATAATAAATATAAATGTCAAATATAATAATTATTACATATATATATTATAGTGACAAATAAAATTTAGATAATTTTATTTTTAAATTATTTAAATGCTGATTACGCCCGGCGAAATACCAATAATTAGCATGGACTAATAATTCGTTAAGTCTTCTGCAGGAATATTGAATGTGTTTTATCGTCCAAATTAATTGTGAAAGAAATGATGGTGCAAATTTTGGGCAAACAGACCTTTCGATGATGTCCCATAAATGTTCGATTTTATTCATTTGTTGATTTATATTTTAATCATTCATTTTGATTTTATTTTCCTTATTTTAATTTTCTTCAAACCAATCGCGAACAATATTGACATGGCGCATTGTCATTTCCATAAAAATCGCACGTTTATTCACATGAAGTCTTATTTTAATTTTTTTGTATCTAATTAGATGTACATTACAATTACAATTATTATAATTTCTTCAATTTTTACAAGTTCTTGCCATTTAAAAACAGCCCAAATTTGGAAGCCACCACCAAATTCAACAATGAAACAAATCTACAGTTTGGACTCATGGTGTAATGTTTATCTTCTCCATACATAAATACCATACTCTCTTCCAACTGAAATCGTGAACTCATTCAAATTAGGCCCCGGTTTTCCATTTTTATGTAGCAATAAATCTGCATTCTTCAGTATTTTGCATTGTTCATGGATGTTTTCTGAGACAAGGCACTTTCTTCTGGGAACGGGGGAAGAAAGTCAAGTTTTATTGCTGTCCTTTAAAGACAAGTCCCTTTTTCCCAAATTGAAACTCTGTTTAACAAAGTGCTTCAGGTAATTAGAATTTACGTCCATTGTTAGACGTCGCCGACAGGTCGTTATGCAGGCGGTCGACCACTAGCGCTGTCAAGATGGGATGTTATGCCTGAAAAATGTAACGTTGCTTTTTTGGAAATGGATCTGTGAATGTTTTCCCTAACGATTTCACGAAATGGCATGTCTTTTTGAAAAATTCCTGGTGATGAGTATATAGTAAGTCAGTATATTAATACAGCAATTAGAATTTTTATCTTAATCGAAATTAACACAGTGAATTTAGAAAAAGGACCTAAAGCTATTTAAATATTTAATTAATGCAGAAAATAAATAATAAGAAAATCCTTTATAATTTTTATCACTTTAATTTATATTTATTTGATTTCAAAAATTAAATTTATTTCGAATATATGTGGAATCGTTTATCAAGGGATTATACCTAAAATAAATTAACAACATTGAACCAGATTAAATTAAAAATAAATGTATTTAGTCTAAAATTTTACGCATTTTAAAAATAGGGTTTGACATATAGCATAATTTCGTTCTCAGAGGTAAAAGATGTATATTTTTAACATTAGTATTTTATTTTCACAGGTTAGATTTTTAATCAACAACGAATATTAAATTAGCAGATAGCCATAAATTGCAAAAAGGAGGTCTGCAGATTCGATTTTTCTTATTTTAGATTTTTTTGTAAGTCAATTAGAAACGTCACATATGCAAATAGATAATTAAATGCCAATCTTTTAAAAAAATATTTATTTATTTAATAAAATTATAAAATGAAAATAACAAAATTTCAGAAGTTTAGATGTTGATGAAATCAGTTTATCTTCTCATAAAAAAAAAAAATAAAACAAAATGAGCAAAGGTCAAAGGCCAAACATTTTTAAATGATACAAACAATTTAATTTTTCTATATTGTATCAATTAGGTGATATATTAAATAACATAAATTAAAATTATTTGAAAAAAACCTTAAAGATGCTTCAAATTAGGTTCGAACATTGAGATAAAGGCAAGTTTGAAAATCGTTTTGTTTAAAAACAATGGTTAGTTGACAACAATTTAAAATTATTTTATCAGCAAATTTAAGTATTGATTTGATGTCCAAATTTTTATCCAATTAATACATCACATTTAAATATTCTTTTTCAAAAAGGGACAAAAAATATAATAGTAAATCATTTAAAAGATTTTTTAAAACTAATTAATAAATTAACCACAAGAATTCAAGAAAACTCTTGCAAACGTAAATGAAAATCTAACTCAGTACTAGAAAAAAAATATATTTAAAAAAATTTTTAATTAAGATATCTAATAATATTTACGAATTGAAATAAACAAATAATGAAACTGGATCAAATAATTTAAATCTTTAATTAATGCAGAGAAAAAAATATTTTCTTTCTTTATTAATATCCACCTTTTATTTTTTTTTTCACAAGATTCAAATTTATACTTCTGAATTAATGGGGAACCAAAACTCATTTTATTTGTGTGGGGAAAAACAACATTCACGTAGAAAAAGAACAAATAAAATATAACTGAGGGAAAAATCATTGGGGAAAAATTTTTGCTGTTATCAAGGTAATTAGGAATAACGATGAATGTGCAAAATAAAAACTTGATTGGATGAAACTTTTTTAACAGTTGTCTTATGCTGTCGAGATTTTTTACTTTGCAGTAAAAGCTGATTTTAGCTGATGCAGTACAATTTTCTTCGAGCAGTAAAACGTTCCGTAGATTCAAATAGATAAAAGATAGGCAATAAAAAAATCTTAAATTATAAATCAAAATATAAAAAAAAATCTAAAAATTTATCTTTTTAAGTCCAAAATTAACCTGTTTATTGTATATTCAAAATAAGGCAAACATTTGATCAAATTTCGTTAAAGTATAATGCTTTTTTAAATAACGAAACTTTTTTTAAATTTTTTTTTCTATATTGTATCAATTAGGTGATATATTAAATAACACAAAATTAAAAATATCTGGAAGAACTTTAAAGATAATTCAAATTGAGTTCAACCATTGAGATAAAGCAGTAAGCATAAAAATCGTTTAGTTTTGGATTAGTTGCCAACAACTCGAAAAGCTATTTTATCATCAAATTTAAATATTGATTTACTTTCAGAATCTTCTCCAATAAATACATTACATTTAAATATTCTCAAGAATCATTTCAAAAAAGAAAGAAAGAATCATCAGAAAAGAAAGAAGAAATCATTTAAAACATTTTTTAAACCTAATTAATAAATTAACCACAATCAAACAAGAAAACTCTTCGAAACTTAAAATGAAAATTCTGACTCTCACCACTAGGAAAAACCCGATATTTTTAATAAAATTCTAATTAAGGTATCTAATAATATTTACAAAATTGAAATAAAGAAGTAATGAAACTAGATCAAATAAATTAAATCTTTAATTATTGAGAAAATTTTTATTTTCTTTCTTTATTAATATCCTTTTTCCTACTTTTTTTTTGTTTGCAAAGATTCAACTTATCTGATACTTCTGAATTAATGGGGAACCAAAACTCATTTTATTTGTGTAGGGAAAAATAATCTTTATGTAGAAAAAGGACGATAAAATATAACTAGAGGGAAAAATCATTGGGGAAAAAAAAAGTTCTGCTGTTATGTAAGTAATTAGGAATAACGATGAATGTGCAAAATAAAAACTTCTGATTAGATGAAACTTTTTTAACAGTTGTCTTATGCTGTTGAGATTTTTTTACTTTGTATTAAAAGTAAAAAATCTGATTTTTGCTGATGTGCCAATTTTCGTCGAGCTTTGAACAAGTTTCATAGATTCTTATCTAAAGATAGGCAATAAAATTTGTAAATAATGAAAAAAAAATGTAAAAGAAATCTTGAGTTTTATTTTATTTTCTAAATCTCAAAAAATCTCTTGTTTCTGTATTTTCATATTAAGTTATCATTTCGATGAGTATTCGTCGCGTATAAGGCTTTACTATTTAGTGTGTAAAACCCCAAATTCACCCACATTTGTGATATAAGAAAAAAATCTAGGAAGTTTTATAATGCCAACCAAAAACAAGTAAAACCGTGTTATAGGAAAAATGTAACCAGTCTGTAAATTTATCGATGACATCTATCTTATAAATCTTAACTTATCACACAACTCTTTCCTAGGGTAACAGCTAAGGTTGATGGCTTACTTTCTGCAATCGAACACAGTATAAAGAATGCCTCAGTAAATTTCTATGACAATTATGGCAAAAATCTAGCACTTCCCTCATATTTAATTTGGGAATCTCCTCCAATACAACATGTAGATGGAAAGCTGGTGCATTCCTTCAGAGATCGATGCGCGATAATTTAGGTGGCTCAGTGCATCTTGAACATGATTTAATCTGAGGTTAATGGAGCGTTCCATCGCAAAGAATGAGCGCATCAAACAGGGAGGGGCGGATCGTGTCAGAGTGCTGACCTCCAAGCTAATGGTCAACGGAACAAAATGGCATTCTATTGCATCTGTCACATCACCACAAAGAACAGAAAAGCAAATAAATAGAAAGGACAGAACCTTTTTTTTTTTTTTTTCATGCCCCCATAAAGGTTAATAAAACCACTGCGCATGATAGAAGAATGCATTTGCTTGGTAGAAATATTAGGCTGAGACCTCTTTGTCTGTTCTTTTTGTTGGTGTTCCTGATAGTAAAAGCGAAGGAGAATACATTATGAAGCTGGTAATTTATCAAGCCTTTGATTCATTTGCAGTGATTTATTTGGTGTACTAGTAAGTCGTAATGGTAATATCTTTTTAATGAATGATTGTGTTATATGAAGGAATACGAGGATATATATTTCTAATCCATAGAATATTTATACTGGTTACTATGGCGGTGTGGTTTTTTTTAAGTACAGACAAAGTCTACATAATAGAGTTTTGTAAATCAATGTACATAAATCAAATTTAGAAGTAACTTCGGTTATTTGTTAGTCCCACTTATAGTAAAAAGTTTAATAATCATTTATCTTTGTATATATAATTCTTCTGTACGTGTGTTCGCCGCTGAACTCCTCCTAAACGGCTTGGGGGCCTGATGGCCGAGTGGCTAGCACTCTGGCACTCGGTACCATAGGATTCGGGTTCGAGTATATTATAATATTTGACAATTATAAAGTTTAGATAGTTTAAATTTTTAAATTAAATTTTTTAAATGCTGATTTATTAATTATTTAAATGCTGATTGATATTTACTTAAAAACCAATAATAAATAATTAATAATTTCCATGTTAATTAAAATGAAGTATGTTATAGCTGAAATTAATTATACGAAATGCTTAAAAATACCACGAAAATCTCGTTCGTTGATGACCTAGTGGCTTGAGAGATTTATTTATTACTATTTTTTAAAATATTTAACTTTTACATTACATATGATCGTTATTATTTATTTGTTTTATTTCTATTTTAATATTTATCATTTGATTTTTCTTATGTTAGATTTTTTATGTATCTAATTAGATAAATATTACAATTACATTTATTATAAATTTTTCACAATATGTTACATGTTCTTTTTTAAGTTTGGAGAATTTAAAAAAAAATTTTATGAAGAAAACAAATCTACCAGAACTCATGGTGCAATGTTTATCTTCTCATACATAAATAATACTCTCTCCCACGCTGATTACAGTACAACCTAAACATTCAAATTAGAAGCCGTTTAATTTTTATGAAGCAATAAATTTGCATTCTTCAGTATTTTGCATTATTCATGGAGTTTTATGAGACAGGGCCTCTCATTAAGGGAACGGGGGGAACAAAGGAAGTTTTATTGCTGTCTTTTTTAAAACAATGTTTTTTTAAAAATTAAAGCTCGTTTAACAAAGTGCTTCAGATAATTAGAAGTCCATTGTTAAGCGACGACAGAGTGATATGCTATCTTTAGTCAAGAGGAGAACAGAGAAATGTAACGTTGCTTCTTTTTTTAATATCTGTGACTTTTGAACCACAAAAGGGTGTCTTTTTAAAAAAAATGCTGGTTTGATTTAAAACATTATATGGTGGGAAGTCAGTATATTAAAATAGCAATTAGGAGTTTTTATGTTAATCAGTTAACAAAGTGAATTTTGAAAAGAATGACGTAAAATCTAATAAAATATTTAATTAATGCAGAGACAAATAAAATAATAAGAAAATCCTTTATAATTCTTGGGGCAGTTAAATTTATATTTATTTGATTTAAAACATAATACAGGGCATTTAATTTTAGCATATCTTATTTTTCATATTATATTTCATTCATTATAGTTCATTAAATTTAATTTACATATCTTATCTTATTTACATATTGTATTTTAGGGGCCTGATGGCCGAATGGCTAGCGCTCTGGCATTCGGTACCACAGGTATAGGGTTCAAATGCCGGCTTTGCCCATGGGTGTTTGTAGTGGTTCGGAATTCACTTTAAGCCGTAGGTCCTAATAGGATTGTAGAGCGCTGCGGGCGCATTGTTACTCTTCTTCCGTGGCCTACCATCAAGTTACACGCGCCCCTGGGTAATGCAAAGTGAGTAACATCGGTGCAGCCCTTATGGCGAAGATCACGGTCTATTTGCCAGCTGCATTAGAAGGAAAAACATATCGTATTTTCATATCTATGATATTACATAAGTAAATTCAAAGGTCGCAAAAGCAATAGAATAAAGAGTGCTGTAGTTATGCTTTTATAATTTATGTTAAGTTGGAATTTCTTATATTAGCTTATAGAAGTTATATTTAGAAAGTATCAATGTTTCCCCCCAACATTTTAATAATAAGTCTTTTTTTTTGGATAGCTACCAATTATACTTGTTCTACCAGAAGAAGGCAGTGCACAAAAATGTTGAATAAACATTTGAATACTTTCATAATAATTCATGTTCCTTCTTGCTACTGCTCACCAACCGCTACAGATTGGTTCCACTTATGAATAAAATAATTAATTAGTAAACTATTAGAATATTATGTGCATAAATAAACAGAATGATAAATATATGCTAACATGATGCCAAGCCATCCATGTTTACTTTTCTCTCTCGTGTTTTATCACGGCACACAAATTCTCATTAAAACTTGTTGAACTAAATTATAAATAAAAATATAATTGCATATTTAAATCATACTGAAAATATTAACTATGTGTAAAAAAACATTAAATAAAATAACAAAATAAACAAAGATAGTCACTAAGCATTCAAATCATATCTAGATCCATAAGAAAACACGAGAAAATAAATAAAACAATTTCTAAAATTATATCTTGTATGTATTGTATATGTATATATTGTAATATTGTATGTGTTATAGTTATTGTATGTATTGTATATGAATATGTTGTATATTGTATTGTATATGTTTTTGCCAATTAATAAAATTAGACATAAATTGTTTTTTATTGTATGCTTATTGCACATATGATCTTCTAAAACATCACCACACTGATTGGTTATATTCTGAAGCCACTTTTAAGAAAAATCTCCATAAAAAATTAAAGTCGAAGTTTCCCTGTTATTGGACAGAGGCTTAAATATTTTATGTTTTAGAAAAAAATATTTCTCTGAAGTTCAGTATATCTTGAGATATTTATTATTTTTAATAAATAGAATCATACATATTTTTTTGAAATAGACAATTAAGATTTCAAATAGCTATCGTATAATCATATTTTAATTCGTTTTCTGTTAAAAAAATAACAACAAAGCACATAGTATAAAAATGAAAGAGATTATTGAGAAAGCATTCTTTTTCGAACCAAAATAAAAGGAATGAGTTTTATTTAAAATCTCTTCCTTTGCTTAAACACTTTCATCAGAAACTTGCTAAGAATACTTTGTATAAATATTTGATGAAAATCTTTAAAGGAAATAGTTGAAGACAAGGAAATAGACTCAGCAGGATAAAAATTTTATCTCAAAAATGTACTGTAAAACACATAAAATATGGTCACTTAGCTGATTAACATCCTTTAGATGAAATGCATTTCTACATCATTACATTTTGGGCCATATCCACTATACGTATATTATGAACTGTATAGTATATAAATATATACTATGGGAATTTGTAAAACAAAATAAACAGTCCATCACAAAAACAAAGATAATTTTCTTGAATAATTAGCCAGTAGAAAAGGAGCATACAAAGGGAAGCGTGTATTACTTTAGTGATTCATATAACACAAATGAATTCTTTTTGCAAAAATTGTTTTGCATATAAACAGGTGTTGGCATTGTTGCTTGTTTTAA
Organism: Caerostris extrusa; assembly: GCA_021605095.1. Taxonomy (NCBI): domain Eukaryota; kingdom Metazoa; phylum Arthropoda; class Arachnida; order Araneae; family Araneidae; genus Caerostris; species Caerostris extrusa. The sequence continues at coordinate 51,074 of BPLR01014335.1, read as the reverse complement.
ATAACAATTCGTGCCGTTTTAGCAGAAAGTAACTGAATATAGAAAATTGTTTATTCTGTTTGAAGAAAATAACAACCATTGTAGTGTGCAAGTATGGGCGGCCCCCGTTGGGCTCGAGATTGTAGTGTCGGTTGTGTAGCTCTGGATTGTAACTGGGTGTGGTTGGGCTGAGATTTGAGACACAGGTTTGAGAACACGCAACTTCATTTTCCCGCGCTCAAACAGCACACACGTACAATTAAAAACACACAACATTTAACACACATTTAAAGGCAGATAATTATAGATTCGAGGAAGATTTCCACTTCCAATCCGAAAACCCGATACTCTGGTTTGCACACATTATGCTACCACTCATTAAGAGAATCTGTAGGCCAACTTATATGTAGATTGCGTTGATTATATTTTCTCTCGGGATGACAGATTGTAAACTAAATGTTGCTCAGAGGCAGTGCACGGTGCGCTGTATTTCTTCTCGGGTGAGAGCCGCGAGGTCTACTGGCCATTTCTTCTGAACGTCACAGTAGGTGCGCTTACAGTGCATAGGAGAAAGCACAGTTACACCATTTAATTTCTGTAAAAGTTCAGAATTTTGGGAAATCCCTACAACAAGTAAAGATATGCGTTGATAATTTAATGTGTTTTAAAAAATTTCAGCAAGCTTGCTCTTTGACTGCAGAATGTAAGTAGTAGGTTCGATTTTTGTGGTTTGCATTATAATTACTGCCTTAATAAATAAAAAAAGGTAGGAGAGTTTCTTCAGACTACAGACGAGAGCTTTCACGATTTTCTTTTCGATAAGTAAATGCTGGGAAGATATTCTTGTAGGACATAAATCATCAATATCCATCCAGAATAATTCTTGTTATTGTATAAACGATCTGATGTAAGGAAGAATATTGTTTTTAAATAGTGACAATTTTAAATAGTAAATTAGTTGTTGGCTTTTAAATAGTAAATTTTAATTTTACCACAGTTCATCACCTTTCGTTAATTTTAAAGTAGTAATTTATCTCTATAATATTAGATATTAATTAACCTGGATTACATTTTTCCTGGCTAATGCAATGAAAAGCTTAAAGAAATACAACGTTTGCTGATGATTCACGGCTTGTTGACTGTTTATTTTATTTCCAACTCATTTTAATTTTTAATTTTTCATCTCAGATTTAATATATAATAATAGACTTTTACTTAATTGTTTTTTTTTAATTTTGGATTTTGGATGCTTTTAAGCAGTCTGTTGGATAGAGTGTAAGGAGCGTGAGAACCATGTCAAATGAAAAACTTTCTTGTTTATTTGGAAAAAAGGGGTTGTAAATCAGTAGGCCAGAAAATCTTTCCATGGAGCTTGCGAAAGAGGACAGGAGGGAGTCATCTCCTGAGATTCCACCCTTGGTATAGGGTAGCAGGAAAATCTTGGGGAAGAGTAATAGTGTGGTGCGTGCTTTTCGTGGTTCATCTTGTATAACTTCTAATCTGCTATCTAAATTTGCTAATTTAATATCTGCCGTTTTGGTGGTGATGTCTTCAGGTCAAGATGTCCAGTATTGAAAGACATTATTAATTTAATAATTATGTAAGGACTGTTAATAAAGTAAATTAATATGTCAAATATAATAACTATTAGATTAATAGTCCCTTTATAATTATTAAATTAATAGCGTCTTTTATACTGTACAGCTTGACCTGAAGACACCACCACCAGAATGGCAGATTAAAAGTTATAATGTAGTATATATAAAAGTGTAGCATTATATATATTATTATTAGTTATAATAATATACATAAATGTCAAATATAATAATTATTATATTTAAAATTATGATAATTTGAATTTTTAAACAAAATTATTTAAATGTTAAGTACCATATGTTTACTTACAAATCAATTAATAATTGATAAATCCCATGTTAATTAAAATGAAATATGTTTCAGCTAAAATTAATTATGCGAAATGCTTACAAATACAGTGAAAACCGCTTTCGATGATGGTCTCGCGCACTTGAAAGATTTATTTATTTCTATTTTTAAAATACTTAACTTTACATTACACATGTTCAATTTTATTTACTTGCTTTATTTCTATTTTAATATTTTTTATTTGACTTTTCTTATGTCAGATTTTTTCTGTATCTAATTAGATGAATATTACACTTACGTTTAATATAATTTCTTCAATATATGTTACGTATTATTTTCTTACATCGAAGTTTGAAAATTTTTTTAAACTTTTATAAAAGAAACAAATCTACCAGAACTCATGGTGTAATGTTTATCTTCTCATACATAAATGATACACTCTCTCACACGGTTTACGGTCCAGACTAAACATTCAAATTAGAAGCCGTTTAATTTTTATGAAGCCATAAATCTGCATTCTTCAGTATTTTGCATTATTCATGGAGTTTTATGAGACAAGACCTCTCATTAAGGGAACGCGGGGAACAAGGGAAGTTTTATTGCTGTCCTTTTAAAACAATGCTTTTTAAAAATTAAAGCTCGTTTAACAAAGTGCTTCAGATAATTAGAAGTCCATTGTTAAGCGACGACAGAGTGATATGCTGCTATCTTTAGTCAAGAGAAAAATGTAACGTTGCCTCTTTTTTTTTTTAAATATCTATGAGTTTTGAACCAGAAAGGGTGTCTTTTAAAAAAAATGTTGGTGATTATTATATGGTAAGTCAGTATATTAAAATAGCAATTAGGAGTTTTTATCTTAATCGGGTGTTAACAAAGTGAATTTTGAAAGAATGACGTAAAATCTAATAAAATATTTAGTTAATGTGGACAAATAATATAAGAAGAAAATCTTTTATAAGTTTTAAGGAAGTTCAATTTATATTTATTTGATTTTAAAAGTTAACTTTATTTCGAATATACGTGAAATCAGTTATCAAGAGATTATACCAATACGAGGAGTTAACAACATTGAACCAGATTAAATTAACAAATAAGATTGAGTTCTTTTGTAGTAATTATTAAATTAATAGTGTCTTTAAATACTGAACACCTTGGTCTGCAGACATCACTATCAGAATGCATATATATAACAGATTAAAAGTTATAATATAATACAGTTAATAATGTAATACTATATATGTATTATGATATATAATTGATATATATTATTATTAGTTACAATAATAAATATAAATGTCAAATATAATAATAATTTTATTTGACAATTATAAAAATAGATATTTTTAATTTTTAAATAAAATTATTTAAATGTTAATGCAATCTATATGTTTACTTACAAATCAATAATTAATAATTAATAATTTCCATATAATTTAAAATGAAATATACTTTAGCTAAAATTAATTATAAGAAATGCTTGAAAATACCGTGAAAAATTCCTTAAATAAATTCGTTGATGATCTCGCGGCTTGAAAGATTTATCTATTTCTATTTTTTAAGATATTTAACTTAACATTACATACATTATTTTTTATTTATTTTTTTTATTTCTATTTTAATATTTTTATTTGATTTTTCTTATGTTAGATTTTTAGATTCTGTCTAATTAGATAAATATTACAATTATAACTTCTTCAAAATATGTTCATTTCTTACATCGAAATTTGGAAGTTTATAAAAACATTTATGAAGAAAACAAATCCACCAGAACTCATGGTGTAATGTTTATCTTCTCGTACATAAATAATACCCTCTCCCACATGGATTACAGTGCAACCTAAACATTCAAATTAGAAGCCGTTTAATTTTTATGAAGCCATAAATCTGCATTCTTCAGTATTTTGCATTATTCATGGAGTTTTATGAGACAAGACCTCTCATTAAGGGAACGCGGGGAACAAGGGAAGTTTTATTGCTGTCCTTTTTTAAAAACAATGCTTTTTTAAAAATTAAAGCTCGTTTAACAAAGTGCTTCAGATAATTAGAAGTCCATTGTTAAGCGACGACAGAGTGATATGCTGCTATCTTTAGTCAAGAGAAAAATGTAACGTTGCCTCTTTTTTTTTTTTTTAAATATCTATGAGTTTTGAACCAGAAAGGGTGTCTTTTTAAAAAAAAATGTTGGTGATTATTATATGGTAAGTCAGTATATTAAAATAGCAATTAGGAGTTTTTATCTTAATCGGGTGTTAACAAAGTGAATTTTGAAAGAATGACGTAAAATCTAATAAAATATTTAGTTAATGTGGACAAATAATATAAGAAGAAAATCTTTTATAAGTTTTAAGGAAGTTCAATTTATATTTATTTGATTTTAAAAGTTAACTTTATTTCGAATATACGTGAAATCAGTTATCAAGAGATTATACCAATACGAGGAGTTAACAACATTGAACCAGATTAAATTAACAAATAAGATTGAGTTCTTTTGTAGTAATTATTAAATTAATAGTGTCTTTAAATACTGAACACCTTGGTCTGCAGACATCACTATCAGAATGCATATATATAACAGATTAAAAGTTATAATATAATACAGTTAATAATGTAATACTATATATGCATTATGATATATAATTGATATATATTATTATTAGTTACAATAATAAATATAAATGTCAAATATAATAATAATTTTATTTGACAATTATAAAAATAGATATTTTTAATTTTTAAATAAAATTATTTAAATGTTAATGCAATCTATATGTTTACTTACAAATCAATAATTAATAATTAATAATTTCCATATAATTTAAAAATGAAATATACTTTAGCTAAAATTAATTATAAGAAATGCTTGAAAATACCGTGAAAATTCCTTAAATAAAAATTCGTTGATGATCTCGCGGCTTGAAAGATTTATCTATTTCTATTTTTTTAAGATATTTAACTTAACATTACATACATTATTTTTTATTTATTTTTTTTATTTGGATTTTAATATTTTTATTTGATTTTTCTTATGTTAGATTTTTTTCTGTATAATTAGATAAATATTACAATTATAACTTCTTCAAAATATGTTCATTTCTTACATCGAAATTTTGGAAGTTTATAAAAAAAACATTTATGAAGAAAACAAATCTACCAGAACTCATGGTGTAATGTTTATCTTCTCGTACATAAATAATACTCTCTCCCACATGGATTACAGTGCAACCTAAACATTCAAATTAGAAGCCGTTTAATTTTTATGAAGCCATAAATCTGCAGTCTTCAGTATTTTTTGCATTATTCATGGAGTTTTTTTATGAGACAAGACCTCTCATTAAGGGAACGCGGGGAACAAGGGAAGTTTTTATTGCTGTCCTTTTTTAAAACAATGCTTTTAAAATAAAGCTCGTTTAACAAAAAGTGCTTCAGATAATTAGAAGTCCATTGTTAAGCGACGACAGAGTGATAAGTGCTGCTATCTTTAGTCAAGAGAAAATGTAACGTTGCCGTTTTTTTTTAAATATCTATGAGTTTTGAACCAGAAAGGTGTCTTTTAAAAAAAAATGTTGGTGATTATTATATGGTAAGTCAGTATATTAAAATAGCAATTAGGAGTTTTTATCTTAATCGGGTGTTAACAAAGTGAATTTTGAAAGAATGACGTAAAATCTAATAAAATATTTAGTTAATGTGGACAAATAATATAAGAAGAAAATCTTTTATAAGTTTTAAGGAAGTTCAATTTATATTTATTTGATTTTAAAAGTTAACTTTATTTCGAATATACGTGAAATCAGTTATCAAGAGATTATACCAATACGAGGAGTTAACAACATTGAACCAGATTAAATTAACAAATAAGATTGAGTTCTTTTTGTAGTAATTATTAAATTAATAGTGTCTTTAAATACTGAACACCTTGGTCTGCAGACATCACTATCAGAATGCATATATATAACAGATTAAAAGTTATAATATAATACAGTTAATAATGTAATACTATATATGTATTATGATATATAATTGATATATATTATTATTAGTTACAATAATAAATATAAATGTCAAATATAATAATAATTTTATTTGACAATTATAAAAATAGATATTTTTAATTTTTAAATAAAATTATTTAAATGTTAATGCAATCTATATGTTTACTTACAAATCAATAATTAATAATTAATAATTTCCATATAATTTAAAATGAAATATACTTTAGCTAAAATTAATTATAAGAAATGCTTGAAAATACCGTGAAAAATTCCTTAAATAAATTCGTTGATGATCTCGCGGCTTGAAAGATTTATCTATTTCTATTTTTTAAGATATTTAACTTAACATTACATACATTATTTTTTATTTATTTTTTTTTTATTTCTATTTTAATATTTTTATTTGATTTTTCTTATGTTAGATTTTTTTAGATTCTGTCTAATTAGATAAATATTACAATTATAACTTCTTCAAAATATGTTCATTTCTTACATCGAAATTTGGAAGTTTATAAAAAACATTTATGAAGAAAACAAATCCACCAGAACTCATGGTGTAATGTTTATCTTCTCGTACATAAATAATACCCTCTCCCACATGGATTACAGTGCAACCTAAACATTCAAATTAGAAGCCGTTTAATTTTTATGAAGCCATAAATCTGCATTCTTCATTATTTTGCATTATTCATGGAGTTTTATGAGACAAGACCTCTCATTAAGGGAACGCGGAACAAGGGAAGTTTTATTGCTGTCCTTTTTTAAAACAATGCTTTTTTAAAAATTAAAGCTCGTTTAACAAAGTGCTTCAGATAATTAGAAGTCCATTGTTAAGCGACGAAAAGTGATATGCTGCTATTTTTAGTCAAGAGGAGAAGAGAAAAATGTAACGTTGCTTAATTTCTTTTTAATATCTGTGAGTTTTGAACCACAAAGGGTGTCTTTTTTAAAAAATTGCTAGTGATTATTATATGGTAAGTCAGTATATTAAATTAGCAACTAGGAGTTTTTATCTTAATCGGGGTTAACAAAGTGAATTTTTGAAGGATGACGTAAAATCTAATAAGATATTTAATTAATGCAGACAAATAAAATAATAAGAAAATCTTTTATAAGTTTTATGGAAGTTCAATTTATATTTTTTTGATTTTAAAACTTAACTTTATTTCGAATATATGTGAAATCGGTTATCAAGGGATAATACCTACAATAAGTAAACAACATCGAGCCGGATTAAATTAATAAATAAGATTTAGTTCTTTTGTAGAATTTTTCCCACGAGGAGACATATAGCATTTCCGTTCCAAGGGGTAAAGAATGTATATTCTTTAACAAGTGTATGATACCAAACTATCACTGAAATCTGTCAGCAGATAAGCAATGTCGTGATTATTTATACTACATGCAACTAGCGTCTTGTTCTAATGAGCACAACCTGTCACTCAAACCACACAGCAGATAATCAGTGTTGTGGATATTTCTACTACATGCAATTAGTGTCTGGTTCTAATGAAATCAACCTCTCACTCAAATCTGACAGCAGATATTCAGTGTCATGGACAAAGATACATCAAGAAATTAGAGATTGTCTTTTCAACCTTCACAAGTTGAAACAAATAAAGGTGGGATATGATGTGGATTATTTTATTTTATTTTTCTTATTTTATATTTTTTTTTTTTTTGTATTTAATTAGATAAATATTACAATTATAATTTCTTCAAAATATGTTACATGTTCCTTTCTTAGATCGAAATTTGAAAGTTTATAAAAAAAAACATTTATGAAGAAAACGAATCTACCAAAACACATGGTGTAATGTTTATCTCCTAATATATAAATAATACTCTCTCCCACATGGATTACGGTGCAAAATAAACATTCAAATTAGAAGCCGTTTAATTTTTATGCAGCAATAAATCTGCATTCTTCAGTATTTTGCATTATTCATGGAGTTTTATGAGACAAGGCCTCTCATTAAGGGAACGTGGGGAATAAAGGAAGTTTTATTGCTGTCCTTTTTTAAAACAATGTCTTTTTTAAAAAATTAAAGCTCGTTTAACAAAGTGCTTCAGATAATTAGAAGTCCATTGTTAAGCGACGACAGAGTGATATGCTGCTATCTTTAGTCAAGAGGAGAAGAGAAAAATGTGATGTTGCTTTTTTAAATATCTGCGAGTTTTGAACCACAAAAGGTGTCTTTTTAAAAAATTCCTGGTGATTATTATATGGTAAGTCAGTATATTAAAATAGCAATTAGGAGTTTTTATCTTAATCAGGATTAACAAAGTGAATTTTGAAGGATCTAATAAAATATTTAATTAATGCAGACAAATAAAATAATAAGAAAATCTTTTATAAGTTTATGCAATTTATATTTATTTGATTTTAAAACTTAATTTTATGTCGAATATATGTGGAATCGGTTATAAAGGGATAATATCTAGACGACGAGTTAACAACATTGAACAAGATTTAATTAACAAGTTAGATTTAATTTAGTTTTGTAAAAATTTTTTCCACGGGGTGAAATATAGCGTTTCCGTTAGCAGGGGAAAAGAATGTATATTTTTTAACAAGCGCATAATAGCAGCTTATCACTTAAATCTGACAGCTGATAATCAGTGCTGTTGTTCATCTTGTATAACTTTTAATCTGCTATATAGATATCTGTCATTCTGGTGGTGATGCCTTCAGGTCAAGGTATGCAGTATTCAAAGACAATATTTATTTAATAATTATATAATGATTATTAAATATAATAAATCAATATGGCAATATATAATAGTTATTATATTTGACATATTGATTTATTATATTAAATTAATAGTATCTTTGAATACTGGACACTTTGACCTGAAGGTATCACCACCAGAATGACAGATATATAGCAGATTAAAAGTTGTAATATATATATATAAATATGTTATAATACATATAATTATATAGTTTTATATATATTATCATTATTAGTTATAATAATAAATATAAATGTCAAATATAATAATTATTAAATATGACAATTACAAAATTTAGATAATTTCAATTTTTAAATTAAATTATTTAAATGTTAATCACTATAGATTTACTTAAAAATAAATAATTAATAATTAATAACCACCACGTTGATTAAAATGAAATATGTTTTAGGTAAAATAAATTATGCGATAGGCTTAAAAATACCATGAAAATGGCGGAAAATTGGCGAAAATAGCTTTGCGGCTTGAAAGATTTATTTATTCTATTTTTTAAATATTTAATTTTACTTTACATATGTTCGTTTTTATTTATTTGTTTGATTTCTATTTTAACATCATTTTATTTGATGTTTCTTATTTTTTAGATTTTTTGTATCTAATTAGATAAATATTCCAATTATAATTATTATAATGTCTTCAAAATATGTTACATGTTCTTTACTTACATCGAAGATTGGAAATTTAAAAAAAAATTACGAATGAAACAAATCTACCAGAACTCATGGTGTAATGTTTATCTTCTCGTACATAAATAATACCCTCTCCCACATGGATTACAGTGCAACCTAAACATCCAAATTAGAAGCCGTTTAATTTTTATGAAGCCATAAATCTGCATTCTTCCAGTATTTTGCATTATTCATGTAGTTTTATAAGGCAAGGCCTCTCTTTAAGGCAGACGGGGAACAAAGGAAGTTTTATTGCTGTCCTTTTTTAAAACAATGTTTTTTAAAAATTAAAGCTCGTTTAACAAAGTGCTTCAGATAATTAGAAGTCCATTGTTAAGCGACGACAGAGTGATATGCTATCTTTAGTCAAGAGGATGAGAGAAAAATGTAACGTTGCTTCTTCTTTTTTTTTTTTTTTTAATATCTATGAGTTTTGAACCACAAAGGGTGTCTTTTTAAAATTTGCTGCTGATTATTATATGGTAAGTCAGTATATTAAAATAGCAATTAGGAGTTTTTATCTTAATCGGTTGTTAACAGAGTGAATTTTGAAAGAATGACGTAAAAATCTAATAAAATATTTAATTAATGCAGACAAATAAAATAATAAGAAAAAATCCTTTGTAAGTTTTATGGAAGTTCAATTTATATTCATTTGATTTCAAAACTTAATTTTTATTTTGAATATATGGGTAATTGGTTATCAAGCGATAATACCTAGACGACAACAAGGAACAAGGTTTAATTACGTTAGTTAGATTAGACATTAGTTTGATTTAGTTCTTTTACACTGTAAAAGTGCCACACCTACTCATTTGTGTAGAGTTTTTCAAATAACTTACTACACCTGCGAATATATGATTAGGATGCTAAACCTTATTAATTAATACAGCTGCATAGTTTTTAGTTTCAGTTCATAATAGACGCAGCGCTTTCTTACTTATATATATATATATATATACCCTTGCTATATATCGTATATATTGTTGTATATATGGGCTTTCTATATAAATAGATGAATTACTTTATTTAGAGAGTATTGCGATAAAAAACCTTTGTCATACATCAAGTTTTAATGTTCTGAAATTGAATTATTTGGGCTAATACAAATCACAATTATTATTAATTTTTAAATCAATATGTACTTAACCTCTAGGACATTAAAAGAGAATATTATTGAGAAAAAGACAATTTCTACATTTTCATATTAATATGAATCTCTATATTCTTACAAAATTAATTTGTTTCTGTAAAAAGTTAACAACAATTATTTATTCATACTTAGTAATGCATAATTTAATTAAAAGGCCATCAAATAATTGTATTTTGAAATACCAATATCCATCAGTTTTATTTTAATATTTCAATCATAAAAAAAATATTTATGTCATGTGCTTTACAATTTCATTGAACTGAACTAAAACAGAAATTAAAAAAAAAAAATATTTTCAACTGAGATGTTTCTGTTGATTTAAACACATTTATATTTAGTTTGTTTCCCACTTGAATTAAAATAAACGCATATTTTCAACTGAATGGGTAAAATGATTTAATTTTTGTTATTTTTTAGATTCAAGTGCAATATTTGTAAATGATAATAATTAAATAATAAATGATTTTATATAAATTTGGTAGGTAATTCTATATTTTGTTCTCAAATACATTTTGTTTTTGAGACTATACAGCATAATAACTGTAGGCAGTAAATGCAGTAGATCAGAAGTGTATCACAAAGGGATGGATATGCTGCAATTTGCCATATTCTGATGTTTTTTTCCAAACATATTATCTGGCAGATTCAAATATTTTTCTCTTACTTCTTGAGTATAATGAAGGATTTTCCGTCCTAAGGATTTATCGTGCCGATGCTCCCCATAGACATGGCACGATAGATACATCCCCATAGATCTTCTGTTCCGTGTTGTTTTTGAAGTTTGAACATCTCTCCCCCCCCTGCAGTACGCTACCTAACATGTACTGTACTACCGCACATCATTCCAACGAAGTTAATACTAAAATAAAACTTTTACGATAATAATTTATTTTTACAGAATTCAAAGGTAAAATAAATTGAACGATAGTTTAAAAAAATGCATGAATTTGTTTCTTTTAGTCATGTTCTGTTTGACAGTATGATTATTTTGCATACAAACAACCGAATTCTTTGTTTCCTTCCCAAGGGTAAAAACAGCGAAATCCTTCCAGAATCGAAATCCACGGACTTTTCGTATCTGTCTTGATTCGGAAAGATTTTCGCTCGACTTCAGGAACTACAGCTTCCAAACAAGCGAAAGTCTTCCGTAATCCTGGCATCTATTTTAAGGCATTGTTTGGTTGAACGATAGACGTAACACATTTTGAAAGAGATTTATGGCTTTTCCATAGTACAGCATGAGATCGTCGTTTTTGTCTTCTCCCGAAATTGAATATATAGTCGAGTGTTTTTTACGGTATAGATACCACACACACAGAAAAAATTGAAATCGAATAAAAAAGTAGCAAAGTGTGTTGATATATTAGATATATGTTTTACAATTTGTGAAATTCCAACAACTCAAAAATATATTCAAATATTCTAAATAGCTTAAGGATAACAGAAAAGTTTTTTATACCACTACAAAGACTTGAAAGATAAATTTCAATTTTATCCACTCGCTGCTTAAGTCTTTTTAGGTGAGGACCAAATCAGCAGATTTAAAGTAAAGATTGGGGACTGAATGGCCGAGTGTCTAGCGCTCTGGCCACAGGTTTCAGGTTCGAGTCCCGGCAATGCCATGGATGTTTATAGTGGTTCGAATCCACTTTAAGCCATAGGTCCCGGTCTACTATAACTGTAAGAGCGTCACGGAGCAGAAGTCAGACTTCTACCTACGGGTTGCTCCATCAGAACAAAAGCTGCACCCTTCCATGAGGGATACGACAACAACAAAGTAAAGAATAACAGCATTAAAAATAACTTAAAGGTATAAAAATTAACAGTATAAAAAACACTAATTTATAAAACATTACGAAAATAAGATCACTTAATTTTGTTTCACTGCTTTAATTCAACTAAAAGTAATTACTCTTTTGTATTATTTAATCAAAATAATTAAGAATCAATATTCGAAAAACTATTGTGTTAAAGCTGAAGTACGGGATATTGTGATAAAGCTGAAGTACGGGATATTGAGATAAAGTTGAAGCACTGGCTATTGTGATAGAGCTCAAGCACTGGTTATTGGGATAAAAGCTCAATAATAACCAATTATTATCTATCATCTATTGTGATGAATCTATCATCTCTATCATCTATTGTGATTAAGATCACTGGTTGTTTTGATAAATCTCAAGAATATTCTTACTGATTGGCGAGAAATATCTGGGTTTTCTCGCATACATTATCAAATTAAAAACTGTTTATTGAAAATGATATAAATTTCATATTGAACAGTATTTATGTTTTACTTTTAATAAAGTTGTCTATAAATTATAGAATCTCAATAGCCTTTGGATAAACAATAAAAATATATATTCTGCAACGTTTGCAAACTGATTTGGTATGAAATTATATATTTTTATTGCAAAAATATAATATGGCATCAGATTTGTATGATAGATAATGTGGATCATCATTATTAATATAAAATCTATTATTTAATTAAGAATTGATATTCAACAAATAATGGCCATTGCCACAGGTCACAAATGCATTCTGACGAAATGATAAGAGTTTTCTGGGTTTTCTCCTACATGATATCCGAATACGAAGCAATTTCTTTTTATAAAAGCAAATCTTCCCGGGAAACAACATTTATTTCTCTAATGGGTGTTGTTTTAAAAAATTGTTTTTTTTTAGAAAATATCGAAAGCCATGTCTTGTAAAAAGTACAAGTGATCAAACAATGGGAAAAACAGCAAAAATACACCCTATGATGTTTGCAAACTGATGTAAAATGGCGTTCTACATTCGTATTGCAAATTATAATAGGTTATTCGTTTTGTATGGTAAATAATTAATTCATTAATAATTTTAAATGTACTTTTTTCCATCTTGTATTTTTCTATGAAAATACAGTCTGAGGTTACACTATGCAACGAGGGGTTTACTAATTATATTTAATTCAATATACAGATCATTTACTTCGTATTTAAATATTTATTCGAATTTGAAACTAACAAAAATTACTCCACAGTTTATTACAAAATTAAAGATCTTCACGAATTATTTTGTTAATTAAATTATATTTATAACTTACATTCATTTTAATCATTATTTTACATTCATTATTTACTATTAATTATTCGAATTTTCATAAGTTTCCAAAAATTCGAACAAATCAGAAAAACTGAGATTGTGAAGTTTCTATTTATTGGAATGAAATGAAATTCTATAAATTAAATTTATCAGTTCTTCACATATTAGATGCAAAACGAAATCAATAGCTTATTTTCTTCTTTGAAAATACACAAAATTTGAACAAATATCACAGTCCAATATGTGACCAGTTTTATTATGGCCTCTAACAACTACACAGCCATGACAATGAGGTCCATGGTCCCCTTTCATTCCAATTGGCACGTTTAATTGTCAATTAAAATATTCATTTCAGTGGAAGGTACACACAATGACGGACGTCTTGCATATGACCCTTCTCGTAAAGCTGTTTACTCGAAGTTGGTCTGAATGCCAGCTTTCCAATGTCTGAAACAAGAATATATGGACAGAGTGAACTGGGCTGGTTCTGTTGCTCCTTGCAAGAATCTGCTACTAGTTCTTCCTTTTGCTGTACTACATAGAAAATGATTCTATTCTTAGAAATGCATTCCACAGTCTATTTAAGAAGGGCTGACATTAGACCATTTTGCAACATATCAGTGAGAACCAGCCTCTATACTCAATGTCTGGCCATCATTATGTTTTTAGATAAATGAGGTAGGGTACACAGATGTAAGACTTGGATAACTAAAAATTTAACTGAGTAGTCTCTACTTGCAAAAATACAGCTCTAAATGTCTGTTTTCGGTTCATGTCCAACAACGTTGAACAACAGCATCTCCATTAATTTTCAAATCATTCAGTTTGATATAGCATTACTTTTATGTATACTACGTAATTGTTATTAAATTTTATTTGTTTTCGGTCTTGAAGTTTTTGTCATTTTTTGGAATCCAGTGAATAAGAAATTACAATTTATAATTACAAAAATCACCAAACCACGATAAAGATACCCAATCGCATTGCATTTTTAATGTGTTTAAGACAGATATTTTTTTTTAATTCTTTTTATAATACCGATTAGTTAATTAATGAAAATTAAATTTCTACTTCTGCATTTAAAAAAAAAAAAAACGATCGACTAGTTTAAAAACTAACTTTTGATGAGCAGTTACTTATTATTTATTTATTCTCCATTTGACTATTTCTTCCTTTTTATTATTATTATATCTATTCTTCTATTTTTATGCAAATTTTATAACCGTATAGTACAGACTTTTTGATATGCACCACTAAATGCTATTAATAATATTTAGTAACTATTTAATTTTATTGATAGTTATAATAATATATAAACTAATATCATTTTTAATTATAAAAAAAATGATACTCTAGGGGCCTATCTTTGATTTTTCTAATTTTATTTGAGCAATATTTTATATTATCATTCTTAATAAAAACTCTTGTTTATGCATTTTTAACTTTTTTGCTTTTTGTTATTGTATTTGAAATGTCGTACAGAACGTTTACATTTCTTCAGTTACGCAAAAGGAAATTATTTAAATTATTTAACTGAACTCTTAATAAAATTATTAAAAAAATAATGAATATGTTTATCTCATAAACTTTATACACATACAAACTGTTTATAGGAAGTTTAGTTAACTAACACATACACAGATACACATATATATATATATATAATCTACAAATTTTACATGCAAATTTTTATATATAAGTCAAATATATGGTGAATAAGCTAATCAATATGTTAGAAAAGAAAACCTTTTATTTAATAACAAAAACTTGAGTATTTGTATCTTAATTTTATTTTGTTTATGATTAATTTATTTTGTTACAAATTTCACAATAAAGTTATTTATTATTATTAAGACGTTTCACATAAAAAGTTATTTCGAAGTATTGAATGAAATTCTAACTGCATTTTGAATAATTTAATATAGATTTCTTTTTACATTAATTAAGTTTAAATTTGAAATGCAAGACTTTCTATCTCATCTTGAAAACTTAACAGATTCAAAATATTGACTTAAATTTCAATATCCCTCTCCAGAATAATATTTACTTAGAGCACAGTCTTAACAAAATCCCTCGAGTGTCTTAAATTTTAAGTACTTTTGCGCTCTAGTTCGGTATTTCATCATATATTTCAGTTACTTACTTTTAATACAGTGATCTGTTGTGTGTTAAAAGAATTTGAGATTTTAAAGTATTTACTAAAAAAATTCCTTAAGATAAAATGATGAAGTTTATTTAAAATATATTTTTAAATAAAATAAAAATGAAAAATAAAGAAGTTCAAGTAAATTAAAAAAATTCATTAAAATTCATCATTTCATTCAAATTATTAATTCAAGTTCAATTTGTAGTTCAAGTAAAGTTCTTCATAAACAAGATGAAAATTTAAATAACTCTTATTGTGAAAAAGATATGGTCCAATAAATAATCGTAATGTGTAATAGTAATCATATAATTAATCGTTTTTAATCACTTTTCTAATATTTACCCATATTAAAAAAACACATTAAATAACAGACAAAAAAGTTGACTTTGATTATTAATTTCTATTTACTGTGAGTAATCATGTTTTTATATTTGATTGTAAAGAATAATGGCTGATATTGGTTATATGTATAATAATGCCACAAATATTAAAAAAATCTATTGAAAAATAGAGCAATAATGATTGCATTTTAATGTTTCATAAGTAATAATGCTGTTTCTTATTTGCTTCAAGAATCTCAACCAGCTACAATAGCCATAAAAATATGCTGTAGCATTTTTTCTCACTAGAAGAGTTTTTGGCATTTCATTCCCAGGGAGAGAGGAATATATGTTATTTGATTATATAATAAGCCAGTCACTCAAAATTTTCACAGCACACGAGCTTTACAGCAGACACATGCAATTAGAGTTTTGTACTAATGAGAACAATCTGCCAACCAAATCTATCTGATCGCAGATATTCGGTATCATGTATAATGAGGAAATTAGCGAATGTCTGTGTGACCTTCACAGGTCGAAACACTACAGATTGAATATGAACTATACTATGAGTTGTTCCATCGTGATTGGTGATAGACCACGAGTTGAGAAATGCCTACTCAAATGAAAAGTGAGGGAATCCTCTTTACGGATTGTCTTTTTGGGTGAAGAAGAGAGGGAGTTCTGCGACAAGCCGATTTAGAAGTGCTGTCCTTTTGTCTGCAGTGACTGAATAGGCCGGATTTTCCGCCTGCTTGCAAAGTGAGCCCTTTATGGTTCGTGAATGACGCCGAGGGATAATTAAGATCTGCTGCATACCAGTGCAGTATATTTGTCGTAAACTCGAGAACTCTGAAAATCTCCATCCTTGGTGGGAACTGCACTAGTGAATTAAATTATCTTGAATTTTCCCTTTTTTGTAAATAGAGTTCTGTTTTTTGTAGATAATGCTTATTACAAACAACAGCTATAGGTAATGCTTATTATACAAAACATTGTTATTATATATGTATATAATGCTTGTAAAATAAAAAAAAGTGTTCCCATGAATCTGAAAAGGAACCCCTTCTTTGAAGCCTTTATAAATCCAGTACAAGCTAAGACGTGTTACACTTAACAGGAGCCCACACATTACATCTATACCATTTTTAATTGTTTATGTTATAATTAATCTGATTTTATTTATGAGCTTAAAATAATATTCTGAGATAATGATCTTGATCACCATTTTGCTATTAGAAAGGGATGCACGAACTTTGAGATAAAAAGATCATTGAAACAAAATATTGAGAAGCCATGATTAAAAACTAAACCTCCAGTAAAAGCTAAAATAAATAAAAATCAGAACATTAATTAAATAACAATAACAAATTAAACCTGTGTACATACAAAAACAAATCCCCGCAAAGTAAACAATGTATAAATAACAACCATCTAGAGGGCAGTTATTGCGAAACTTGGTGACATATGAATTTGTTAGGAATTTTATGGAAATATTTTTTCGAAAATATGTTCCATGTTAATAATACAACAAAATATTTCTTAATTAATTATAATGAATACTCTAATGCTTTTTCTTTACCACTGAAGCTAAAAAAGTAAAACATTTTTCTGTTAAATATTTTCTCAAGACACAATCATCGCTATTTCAAGGTCCTTTACCCCAAATGCAACAAAAAAGATTACTCTCGTTACCACAATAGATACTGTATTTTCTTCAATAAATAGAAGAAACTAATCAAGTCAAGTAACCAGAATGAAGAAATGTCTTTTCACTTCAGTTGTTTTACTGTAATTTTTATTTTATGCTGTGGTTGTGCTTAAATGGCACGCTCGAAAAAGAAGATGCCAAATAGGAAATAAAAAGAATGCAAACAATGCTTATTTTTATTTTTGATAGTAAGAAATTTATGATATTGCTTATGCTGCGGGTACATTTGCCCCATAAATTAATTAATTTAACACCAAAATATTTTAAGTCATCAAATAATAGTTAATATTCTGCCTTTTAGCTTTTTTCCAACCTAGTGAAAATTATCAGTTTTTAACCTATTGAAAAGTAATAAATTAAAATTTATGATACTGCTTTATGCTGCGAGTGCATTTATTCTTCACATTTATTGCATTTATTTTTATTACATTTGCCGTTTATATTTGTTACCTACTAATTAGTTACTATTAATTTATTACCAAAAGTATTTTAGTTATCAAATAATAGTTAATATTCAGTCTTTTAGCGTTTTTTCAACCTAGTGAAAATTGTCTTTTTTTAAATGATTGAAAACTAATAAATTAAAATTCGTGACATTACTTTTACTGTGGGTATTTATTCTTCACATTTATTGTCATTACATTTGCTGTTTACATTTGTTACATCTATGATTACAGTTACTATTAATTTAATAAAAATATTTATCTTATTTAACTTAGTTATCAAATAGTAGTTAACATTCAATTTTTTAGCCTTTTTTTCAACCTAGTGAAAAATCATCAGTATTTTAAAATACTGGAAAGTAATAAATTAATATTGTCCTTTCAATTGAAAAGATTTAAATAATGTTTCATTTATTAAAAATAGTAATATTTATGTCTTAGTTTGTTGTTTGTTGTTTCCCACTTATTCCACCTCCCTCGTGGTGCCCCTGAAACACTTAAGACTGCTAAGAGACCCAGCAACACGTTCTAGACGAAGTCAGGATTGGAAGGAGCCGAATATAGATGGGTTCCTTTGTCTGGCTTCTATTGTGATGGAGCACCCGTAGGTTGGAAGGAGGGAAATAGATGGGGCGGTTTATTGTGATGACTTGGCTACGTGATGCTGAAGGAGGAGGGCAGTGCCTTCCGGGAGAAACGTTTACGGAGGACTCGACCGCATTTGCATATCGTATTGGAGAAATCCCGAAAAACTCCCACCAGGTAGTCCGACTCACGAGGCAAGACGCTGAACCTCACGAATGCCATCGAGGCTCCTCGTTTTTTTTAAAAGTTGTAGTGTCTACAACGGTGCCACCAGCGGATTGCCTAATGCTCCGCCTAATATTCGCCAGCGGCACGAGTTGACACTGAGTCACGGAGATCGGGCATGAAGTTTGGTTTAAAAAGGCATGATCAACTTATTCGAATTTAATACTTGGCCCATTGTCAATGTGCGATGCTAACGAGCAAGAGGATTGAAGTTCGCATCTGCTGGCTGTGATGTTGTAATTACTACTTTAAGAAACGGAGAAACAGTAGTGAATATGACAAAATGTGTAAAAGTGTCTTGCATCGATAGTTAGTCCTTAAATTTTTCCGGATTTCTCCCATGTGAGACACTCAAAACTGGCAGTTAGCATGAAACCCACCGATGTTTAAAAGATATATGTATAAAAATGGTCGCTTTCTGACAGATTATAAATTCTGATAGTTTTTTTTTTTTCCTACTTTGCGCAACATAAGAGTACGAAAAAGAAAATGTTGAAAGGAAACTTTGCATCATGGATTTAAAAATATTTTTAAAATACTGTACTGTATATTTTTAAGTAAAGAACTGTACCGAAACTCCGCTAGTTCAATAAGATTTAGTTTTTCTCATGCAAGCAGTGGCGTAACAATAGGGTGGCGAGACGAGCAAATTGCCACGGGCCCCTACGAGCAAAGAGGCTATGAGAACAGGAAAGGCCTGACATTTTATTATTATATGGGGCATTGATAAAAACTTATTTAAGAAATTCTATAGGGCAAGACAGATTAGGTAAATTGGCTATTCTATCCATCGAATATTCCAGCGCCCGAAACTTCAACTTTCCTGCTGTCATTGACAGTTTTATAACCGAAAAGCCCGAAAAAGAAATTTTAATAAATAAAATTTTTATTAAGAATATAGGTTATTTAATTCAATACCACTTTTAAATTAAAATTTCATAGTAGCGATCAAAAATACGTAAATAAAGTACTTTATTAAAAGAAAGTACAATGATGATGCTTGCATTGATGGACCCCTGTTTGAAAAATATGCCACTGGCCTCGGATAGTATAGTTAGGCCCCTGATTACAAGTTTCGTAATCTTTTAAAAATATCTGTTATAAAATTATAAATTAAAAAGTTTTAATTGCTCTCTTAACCGAATCATATCAATAGATGTACTGGATGTATATTTTTTACTGAAAATAATTTAAAAGATAAAAAATTATAACCCCACTATTTATTAAAAATACGTAATTAAAAAATATCACAGGAAAAAAAAACATTTATTTTTAATCGAGTTATTTTAATTCTTAATTTTCATCTGAGACAGATGACATTGGTAGTTCTTGAAGTTAGTTTTTAAGTGGACATAACTGTCACTATGCTAAAAATGTGTAAACTGTAAACTCGGTGGTAAATGTGGCAAAATATTTTATTAGTATTTTCCTGCTATTTTTCCATGCGATATGTAAATATGATGAAAAGTTTCTCTGGACCTTCTTGGTAGAAATTAGTCCTCTTTTGTCATAAAAAGAGAGTTGAAGTTCTAAAAAGGGTGTTCCATAATAAATTTGTCTACCAATAAAAGCTGTCATAGGGCAAATGCTAAAACAAATCACGTGTCTTTACATTGAAAAGAAAAATCTTTTCAATTAAGTCGAGGACTGGGTTATATTGATCATTTCCATATGAGCAACCCAACAAAATAGCCTTGAAGAAGCTTGTCGAGTGGGCTGCACCGACGAACGCTGTTACATCATTTGGCACCAGGGGCACGTGTAGCTTGAAGACATGCTACGGACGCGAGTGTACAATGATCTATGATCATATTAGACCGGGCCTACGTTTAAAGTGGCTTCCGAACTGCTATAAACATCCTTTCGGCACCACCGGCACTCGAACCCAAAACCTGTGACACCGAGAGCCCAGACGCTCGGCCATCAGGGCCCCATCTTCAATAATAGGAAATAAAAAGCTTTTCATTTCTTATCCAAAAATTCCCAATTTTTTTTATATATTTAATCTGTTAGCATATAATTTTAATATAATAGCATGGGTATAATTGTATAATAGTGTTTTAGTATAACAGCAGCATAATTTTGTAACCGCTTTAGTTGGTAAAATATTACATAAATAAAACATATGAAAAAAACATTTATGGCACCGCCGGCAATCGAACCCGAAACCTGTGGCACAGAGCGCTAATCACTCGGCCATCAGGCCCCTTGAAAAATTAATTTTTAATCTTAATTACTCTTTAATTAGTGCAACTATAATTTATTTAAACACAAGCTAACTTGCTTTTTAAAAAAAACTTACAAGTTACTATTTAAAATCTAGAATAATAGTAAAAGTTTCTTAAAATTCTTGTATTTATTTTACATAGAGTCAAACTAAATATAGTCTGAAAAAAATAAACTCACAGAAATTCTGTCGACGTCTCAAATTCGTTTATGTTGAAAATAGAGCCATCCAACCATATTGCAGTTTATTGTTTGCATTCTCTATAAAAAAATATCAGACTTTAAAAAATACATATACATACGCCGACAAGAAATTCTTATGTTAGAATATTCTACGCCTGAGATATTTACGAAGGACACATACGGGGCAAAAAGGAAAACACTCCATCTTTTTTCTTCTTCCTTGAAAATCACCTAGTAATCGCGTTCACTTCAAAAAAGTGTTTCTTCCTTCGAATTCTGATAGCACCTCTATGCAAATGGAATTCTAAGTTTGTTCAGCTAGATCGAATTTCTTTTGCCCTTATAACATTCTTCTTTTTTCCCGCCGTACAATTTTACTTGAAGAAATTTTCGAATATTTCACCGGAAACACGTTTTTTTATTTGATTCGGTGGATGGCTCTGAAAGTTAAGTGTTCTGAAGGTATGTATTAAAAAATATATTTTTCAGTCATCAGCCTTCCATTTCGGCCATTTTGGATGGATTCTTTTTGCATATTTTGATAAGAAACTGAACACTGTTGCCAATTTTAAAGACGAATAGCGTTTTGATGTAACTTAAATATGGAATTGAGAATAATTTTATGTTATATTTAGCAAGTTATTTTTGAAATTTTTAGGACAGATTACAGAAAATGGCTAATAGAAACAGTTTGTTTAGAATATTTTGTTTTAAACATTTTTATGTTTTAAAAAATTATACACATTTTAAACCTTAATTTTGTTGGAACTTTTATTAAAATTCAATTTAATTTATATGCAAAAATAAAACAATTTTTTAAAAGCATGGAAAAAAATTTACAACAATATATATTTCATTTTGTAAATGTAATTCCTGAGATTAAAAGTAAATAGGAACAAAATTGAGGTTTAGAATGTTTTTTATAATTTTTTAAATCGTAAAAATGTTTAAAACAAAAAATTTTAAGCGAACTGTTTTTGTTATCCATTTTATATAATTGTTCTTAAGCATTTAAAAATAACTTGCTAAAAATAATATTAAATTATTCTCAATTCTATATTTAGGCAAAAACATCAAAACGCCATTCGTCTTTTAAAAATGGCAACAGTGTTCAATTTCTTATCAAAATATGCAAAAAAAAAATCCATCCAAAATTGCTGAAATGGAAGGATATATGGAAAATATATTTTAATGCATACCTTCAGACACACACAAAAAATGAAAATATATATTGCTGTAAAATTTTTTCGCATGCATTTGTAAAATTGGTTTTTTTTTTTTTTCTTATAAAATAAATCGAACTTTAATAAAAACTCTAGTAATTTTTTCTGCAAATTATTTTAAAAACGAAAGGGAAAATATAATTTTTTGTAGATATAAGCTTTTAATTTTAAATTTTAATAAAAGGTTTTTTTTTCCTGCATTCGAAACCTTATTTCAAGAATCAAAACAAGGTTTCTCTGCCAGTAATGGATCCAGGGAGATTCATTCGCGAATTTCCCTGGAGAGTTTTATTTAGTTGGCAACGAACACAATAAATCTATAGGGAGGGTGTCCTTTCGTTGCGTTTAAATAGAAGATAAAAGAAGACCTGCATTTCCCAGATGCTTGCCGTGTAAGAAATCGTCCCAAATTACGATGTCACTACGATGTCCAAATTTAATTAAGGCAATGCCATACTTTTTGGAAGACAAGCCTGATTTTAAGATTACTTTTGATTTCTTTCAATATAAATATCAAAAGTCAGTGGTATATAACATCGTCATCATCATCATTAATGAAAATGTTTCGGTTGATAATTCTTTTTTCTTACATAATATAATAAAATGGTTTAAGAATTTATTTTATATGTAAGAATAGTACTTATTTTGTTGGGGAAATTAGGCCATTGGCTTTATATAGATATTAATATAAAAAAGAACATAATTTCACTTTTACTATCAATAGATATACAACTTGAAACTTCCATATCATATCAAAATACATCGCAACATCGTTAACCAATTGCTTAGAATTAATCAATATTTTTAAACAGCAACAAAAAAGAATAACTGAAAGAGAAGACTATTCTTTTAAAAGGGTGTCAGACGTACATTTCTTCGCCAGTACTTTTCTAACATGAAGTCTTCAAACTCATTATTGTTCAGTTTTCCTCCATAGCTTGTAACTTTTATAAATTATTTGCATTGTGGAAGATTTCTCTATTCCAATAAATAGTAAATCACTTCACCAATATCTACAGTTCCTTCCACATTCTTACGCTGTTAATTAACGGAAAACTCGCAACGAGCCACAAATCAATTGGCAAATTTTTACTCCACGTCTGTAGCTTACCTTCAAGCTACACGCACCTCTTGGGTAATGCTAAGTGAGTAACGTCGGGGCAGCCCTGCCTTAAGACATCGAAGACAACTGTCTAAGTGTTTTCCAGCTGCATTAGAACAAAAGTGTAAATCATATTTACACCTATTTAATATATATAATAAATAAAATACAACTTATATACGCACTAGGGGCATTTTCCAGTTTATTAAAAATATTCTAATTTTTCCATGCTGTTTTTAGTTTCAATCAAGACAAAGCCTAATTTGTTGCCTAGTGAGTAGCGAGTCAGAAGAGTGTATACATTGTATCCAACGTCAGCTATAATCAATGCTTTCAGAAACGAGGACAATGTGAGAATGGAGGGAGATTGTGACAATGTGTACAAGTGCCTCGCATCAACACTCATGCTGTCAAGTACCAATTTTGCAGGGTTCCTTCTATAGAACACGCAAATGAGTAGCAGTTTCCTTTACAGGCATTGCTTTCTCGGAAGGCATTGTATTCTCTAGTGAAGAAGAGAATGCGATGTCTTAGGTTATACTTAAGTCTTCAGGTTGTTTCAGTGGCATAAATAAGCAGAATACGTGACCCACCGATATATCACATACAAAATCAATGCAGAATTCTAAATTTACTTAAAGAAATTTAATAGATGAAATAAACACTTTTCTCGTATACAGTGTATTAGTTTATTAAAATTTAAATGTTATTAGCTCAATATTCCAATTAGAAATTTCTAATACATGCAAATAAGTTACGCGTTCATCAGTTTAAATTAGTTTCAGGTATCGAAATTAAACCAGAAGCTGCATTTTTAGTCAATTACTCTTTTACAATAGGGCGTCCTAGAGAATAAGATCCCCGTTACTTAAAATCTAATTAGAATTTCCATTCATTCCTGAAAATAATCTAGTTTCAATTTCGATAATAAAGCCCTTCTTGAAATTTGAAGATTTTTAATCACAAATTGGAAAGAGAAGTTGTAAGGATATTTTAAATATTTTACAGTCATTTAAAAATAAATTGTAATTAATTAGAGGAACAAACAATCTTAAGTTTGAAAAGTTTGAGTGAAATGCATTTCAAAATTTAAACTGATTTAATATAATTTTCTATATTTTTATACAATATTTTAAAGAATTAAGAACTGAATGACCGTAAAAGATAATAAGATTTGAAGTTAATAAATATTAACGTATCCTTATATAATTATAGGATAATTCAGATTTAAGATTATTTAAAAACTTTTCTTCTATGTATTGATTATTTATATATTGTTGCCAAAAATGCTTTGCAAACAATGTAAGCAACTGCTCATTTTTAATGAATTGTTCTTTAAAATATTTATCTTATCTGATTTATTATGTAGAGTGTTTTTATTCTATAAAAATAGGACAAATGCCTACTTTATAATTGAAAAAAAAAAAAAAAAAAATTAATATAATCAAGGCAATTTGCCGAGAAAATTGGCAATGCTTGCTGAATGGTTTTTCCTTAAATTGTTGTATGAAAATAAAACTGACTATTAGCTTAATCCTTTCATTGAGGAAATAAATTATGCAAAAAATTGAGTTTATTTTACGAATCATACGAAGAAATATAAAAAAGGTTTCGGCTGAAATTTCATTTTCGTGTGGAGAATTATTGCTGTGTTTTTTTTTTTTTTAGCAATTGATCTGCGAATTTTTTGCTATGTGTTTTATTTCAGTTTGTTGTTTTATAATTCAAATCTGAATATATCCAGATTAAAAATTAAAACAAAAAACCCTTTTTATTTTTATCCCATTTGGTAGATAGCAACATCTAGACCAAGTCCAAGAACCCTTGTGGTCTCATGGAAGGAGGGAAAGGCAGATGGCAGCTTCTGTTGTGATGGAGTACCCGGAGGTAGAAGTCTACGTCGTTCCGTGACGCTGAAGAAGGAGGATGAAAATGCATTCCGAGAGGACTTTTAGGGGTACTACTCCTTCATTTGAATCTCGTATGGGAGAAAACCCGGAAAACTTCCTCAAGATAGTTCGAATAACGAAGCTAACGTTGCACATCAACAAAACGCCATCGAGACTTTTCTTTCTTTGAAACAGTGTCTATAACAAAATCGCCAGTGGATTGAGCCTACGCCCTAAGGCTTACCATTGGCGTGTGTTGTCATTGAGCCATAAAGAAAACTGAGTTTAATTTGTGTGAAAATTTTTATACAAAGAAATAAAATGTTACCCGGATAATATATTTTAAAACAACATGTAAACAATAAATTAATTAATCAATTGAAAGAATGAAATATCACTTTTTCTTTAAAAGTTACTGGCTGTTAAGAAAAAAGACTTAAACTAATGTTTTAATTCGTTGAAAAATACCATATAGAGTTGATAAGAATTTTTCACGTTAACAAATTTTTAAAAAGGTTCTCTTAAAAAGTCGCTTTCAGATTGAAAATCAAAAAAGAAGCAAAACAAAATATTTTTCAAGGTTTTTTATTCTGTAATTTCGATGCAGTTCGCTTAATTAAAACTGATAGTTCGCATAATTTATTTCCTTAATGAACGGGTCAAGCTAATAATCAGTCTTATTTTCTAACAACTAAAAAAATCATTCAGCCAGCATTGCTAATCTTCTCGGCAAATTGACTCGACTATATCTTTTAGATTTTTTTTTGCATTTATGCAGTGTGCATTTGTCATGTTTTGGGAAAAAAGTCCATATACAGAGAAATGTCAGTCATAGTATACTACTTCCGAAACAAATTTAATTATTATCAATATGTAAATAATAAATAATATATTAATTAATAAATTTAAAAGGAATAAATATCCCTTTTTACTATTAAAAGTTACTCTATAGGACTAATGTTTTAATCAGAAAAAAGGACCATATAGAGTTGATAAGAATTTTTCATGTTAGCAAATTTTGAAGGTCCTCTTAAAAGACAATCCCAGTTAACCAATTCAATTAAAAAGAATGAAATATTCCTTTTACTACTAAAAGGTTGCATAGGAAAAACTTATACAAATATTTTATTTAGAAAAAACTGAAAAAATAAAGACTTGATAATTTTTTTTTCATGTTTAAAATTTTTCTCTTCATTCCCAGCCAACAAAAAAAAAAGAAACAAAACAAAAAAAAAAGAAACAAAAACAAAAAAAGAAAAAAAAAAAACAAAAAACCAAATTTTCTGAATTTTTTTTTTTTTTTTGTAATTTCTTTCTGGAATTTTTTTCAATTAAGTAAAACTTTTTTTTCTCTTTAGCAAATTTTGTAGGTTCTCTTAAAAGTCAATCCCAGTTAACAAAAAATTAAAAGAATGAAATATTCAAAAAAAAAGTTGCTGCATAGGAAAAAAAAAAATTATAAAAAACAAATATTTTATTTAGAAAAACAGGAAAATCTTGATAATTTTTTCATTTCATGTTAGCAAATGTTGAAGATTCTCTTAAAAAGCCAATGTTAACAAAAACAAAGAAACAAAAACAAAGTTTTCTGAAGTTTTTTTTGTATCATGGAGATTTTTTTATCATAAAATTGTAAATCATTGAAGCGTATGGTATAAGAAGAATCATTGGCTTACAAATAAACAACTTGTTCTTATTCTCCATTCTCAGAAAAAAAAAAAACCCTGGAACGATTGAGTCGGTTATATTGGCAAGAACAATCCAGAAAAGAGCAGAAGAAAAGAATAGCGCCATTCTTTAGCAAGGACATCAGCGTCTTCTAAAAAAAGCAGAAGTACCAGACTCATATATTTTTACGAGACACAGCCATTCCGAGAACCATTTTCATTTATTGTAAAGTCAGGAGAGGTTTGTATTGAGGAAGAGATTTCAACTGCTTCCTGAGTGTCATTTACTGGGTGAAAAATGGGTCTATACAATTCTTTCATTTATTTATATTTATGAATACTTTCATAAATATATGATATTTTTATAATGTCTGTTTTGTTTAGAAGCATTTAAACTTAAACCATAAAAAATACATTTTTGTACATGGAATGTATTTGTATTCCAGTTTGTACTAATGTTTCACCTCGATTGTACTAGCCACTTTAGTATGCCTTGAAAGAGCTCATAGTAAGGAAATTAATAAGAGTGTATGGTACGAGGAAAGTCTTCTTGGATGACTTCCAAAGATAACTTTCTAGATTTGTGTGTTGTTTGAAAGAAAGCCCAGAAAAGTTCCATATTCCAGGCAAACAGATTGAATGAATAAGTTAAGAATTGCATACACTATTGTTATATTTTCAATCATTGTAGAAAATGGTTTGCCAATGCTGATTTATTTTAAATAGCCTTTTGCATTCTAGATGTTGCATGCTACCATAGGTTACGAATTGTACATCCTTTTCAGTTATACATTTCTGATTAGGTGATTTGCAATGCTATCAATGGTTTTAGGTGATATTTCAATGATTTTAAGCCCTTTTGTATATTGGGATGCTGTGGATATTGCCGATAGGCCACAATTGGCCGTTCACATATTGTCAGTGATCAATGATTATTAGCGGAGTCCTCTTGCGGATTAGTGGATAAACGATTTTAGGAAAAACCTTTGATTTCAGCTATCAATGATTTTAGGCAACCAACATTTTTCCTAACAAGATTTTAGGCAACCAGTGAACTGTGACATACGTTGTCATAATTGAAATCACTTACGTCATTTCTGATGAAAGGATTGCAATATATTTTATCAGCAGGATTATTTCTGGATGAACCCTCTTACATCTAGATGTGCATATTACCAATAAGCTACGAATTGGGCACTTATTGCTAGCTGTTAATGATTTTAGGGATATGGTTTTCAATGCTATCAAAGATTTTAGGCAGCGAGATTCGGATGCTGGGGACAGCATACAGTCATAATTGCCATCTCTCGTCCTTTCTGATGACAGTAATTGCAATAAGAGAGTACTCTGTCAGCGGATTTGTTTCTCGATGAATTATCTTGCATTCTGGATGTGTTTGTTGCCAATAGGTTAAAATTGGACAATTATTGTCAGCTGCTAATGATTTTAGGAAAAAAAAAAAAAACATTTTTGTATTCTAGAAATCAGATTTAGAAGATTCGAATCTAGCTTTTCTTACATTGCTGCTACTCGCGTTACCATCAGACCACGAATATGTGTATATAAATTAGTTTACTTAATCGCCAGGACTCAAACCCGGATACCTGTGGGGCAGCTGAACACTAATCAGTTGGCCATCGTGCTTCCTCTTTTAATTACGTCCCTTCAACATATATCTCCATTTAATAAAATTCAACTAAAATTTTTAAACTAAATTTTTAAGAGTCAAATAATGCCAAAGTTTGAATTTTTTTTTAATCATAAATGAAGTTTCATACTTTTAAAGTTAAATGTCAAATTTTTGAGTTCAGTCAATAGTAACATTAGATGGTATTTATTCAGATTATTAACCTTTCCTTTAATTTTTTCAATTGCAATCCGTTATTTCAATCAAAGGGAACTCAAATTGAATGCCGCTTATTACAGGTATTTTTTCAAATAAGAATTGAATTTTTGAATGAATGTCAAAGGTTATTCATTCTGTTAAATAATAGCTACTTAATAAAAATCCTCCTTTTTCTTTATTTTTGAGTATCACAAAAGGAAAAAATGTAAAATTTTCAAAAATAACTGAAAAGAAATGAAAATATTTTAACAGAACTTCAATAGAAGAAGCTTTTATTTTTAGAAAGTTTTTTGTTTTTTTTTTTTAAGTTTCATAAAGGACTTTAACATTTCAATAAAATAGCATTTAAAGGTCAAGAGAAAATTATGACAAAGATTTTCAGAAGCTAGTTTTACAACAAGTGCATAAGTTTTGAAGTTTACTTTTTTAAAAACGATGAAAGATATTTAAAAAATATTGGTAAGATTTAAAAACGCTTAAAACTTTTTTTTTTTTTTTGTAAGAACCTTATTTAGCAAAGTATTTTTATGTAAGTGAAGATGAATTTTTGTGCTTATAATTTCAGGATTGAGAGATAAGGTCAAAAGTATTGTGAAAAGAATTAAAAAGAATAAGGCAAAGTATTGCCAAAAATTGTTTTTAAAAATCATAAGATAACTAAAAATTAAAAAAAAAAAAAAATCATTTAATTTAATTGATAAGAAGGGAAATAATGGTTACTCCTGAAATGCTCAATATTAATATAAAACATCGTTCTTAATTAATTTTTGGAAAATTGTTACATTTTCCTTTTTAGACATTTCAATTTTGAAATTAATTTAACCTCGTGATGAAAATAATACATATTTTAGTTTTTGATATTCTGCAGTTTAACAATTATTATCAGTTTTACTAAAGAAATACTGAGAATTTCCAAAATGTTCAACAAATGTTTGTGCGAACAAAAGAATTTTATTCAAACAAGAATATAAATGAAAAAAAAAAAAAATAAATAAATAAAAAAAAATACCCTTGAACTAATTTAATTTACTTTATATGTAAAATAAGAATATTAAAAAAAAATGTATTTATAATGTTGCAAAAAGTCCACTTAAATAAAAAGTGCATAAAAATGTAATACTATGAATTACACTACTAGGCATTAAAATTGCTACATCAGGAAGAAATTCAGATAACAAAATGATATTTATTGGAAGAATTACAACATGATATTTATTGAAGAAGAATTTATTGGAAGAACATAAATTAAAATGCATTTGAAAATAAAAATAAATAAAAGTATCGTCCCCTCCCAAAAATATTATCTGATTCTGGAAAATAATTTTATAAAGAAAACCCATTAAAAATTGGTTTTGCTTGTAAATACTTTTCGAATTTCGTCTATTTTTCCTTCTAGTTGCCGGTGTACTAAATACAGACAGACGAAAATAATAAATAAAAAAAAATCACATTTTTATTTTTGGTGTTTTCAAAATAACAGTGAAATAAATTGTATTTCATTTTGTATTATTTATACACATTTTGCATTATTTATCACACATTTGTATTATTTATACATTTTGCATTATTTATCACATATTTGTATTATTTATACACATTTTGCATTATTTATCACACATTTGTATTATTTATACACATTTTTTATTATTTATCACACATTTTATTTTATACACATTTTGTATTATTTTATCACATTTGTATCATTTATATACATTTTCTATTATATATTAACCTGTCAAATAGATTTATTTATTCTGTAACAGTTCATGTCCTTACTTACTGCTTGGAATCAGATAGGTTACGTATTCTTACTGGTTTAATGTCACAGCCCTGCAGAATTTATACGACTCGCTGTAGGCTTCTTCGGCCATCGAAACTTGAGGTATGTATAACATAAAAGGAATATTATCATTTACTTTTGCCGTATCTCGCCGCTACTACAAAGGGCTAAATTGTCTCCCTCCTGGGGTATAAAAAAGGACCCTGGTACTTGGACTGCCGATCAGCCACTAAGCGCCATCATTTCCTTTTTTGGATGTGGCAACAGCCCAGGCAAGGACTGTTTCCCGGACTCGGGAGTCTCATAAAAGAAGCCATCTCACCCTCCAGTTAATAAGGCGGATGCTTTATACGGTTAGTTGCACCCGAGGTAAAAAATACCTCGCCAATGGATTTCTGAAAGAGAAATGCTTCTTTTTCTGAGTAACGAAAATAGAATGTTTGCGGAGAATTGTTGTTGGTTTTGGGCGAAAAACTCTCGTCTTGTATTTGCTATTTATTCTTTCTTAAGATTTTGTTTATAGAGTTCATTTCGATTTCGATATTCTCAATTGGTGTTATTTTAATGCAAATTCGATGAATGCAAAATATTTGGATTGTGGAAATGGACGGTTTAGTAGTTTTCTTTTTAACTAGTGATTGATTTTTTAACTCAAATCTTTTTAATATTTTATGTTTCAATATGTTTTTTTAGTCATCTTACTATAAATGAACGATATTTTAATATATGATAAGAGAAAAATCGATAATTTTCTTTTGTTGTGTAAATAATTAGATTGCAAATGATTTAACAAGTAAATTTGAAATTGCAACATTCAATGATTGCAAAATATATATATCCTTTTTTTCATATTTGACATACTTTATGTTTTCAGAGCATTGTGAATTGCTAGAAAAAGCTTAGCGTTAAATGCATTTTAATTCAATAAGCAAAACTTTTTATTTTCAAATTGCGAAAAGTTTTCTTACAGCTTCTAATTAAACGGTAAAAGCAAGCAAATCAAATAGTATAAAATCTCTGGTCTGTTACTAATAAATTACAGTTATACACACATCAATCAACACAAAAATATAATAATAAATAAAATAAAAATCATATTTTTAATTTTGAGTTTTCAAATGTTTTATAACAGGGGAATAAATTATATTATTTATATACATTTTGTATTATTTATCACACATTTGTATTATTTATATACATTTTGTATTATTTATAAATGTTTCATATTATTTATATATATTTTGTATTATTTATATACAATTTTGCATTAACTATATATTAATTTGCATTAGTTATATACAATTTGTATTAGTTATATACATTTTGTATTAGTTATATACATTTTGCATTATTTATATACATTTTGTATTTTTTATATACATTTTGTATTTTTTATATACATTTTGTATTATTTATTAACCTGTCAAATAGTTTTATTTATTCTGCGTAACAGTTCAAGTCCTTACTTACTGCTTGGAATCAGATAGGTTACGTATTTCTTATTGGTTTAATGTCACAGCCCAGCAGAATTTATACGACTCGCTGTAGGCTTTTTGGCCCATCGAAACTTGAGGTATGTATAACATAAAAGGAATATTATCATTTACTTCTTTGCTGTATTCCGCCGCTACTCAAAGGGCCAAATTGTCTCCTCCTGGGGTATAAAAAAGGACCCTGGTACTTGGACTGCCGATCAGCCACTAAGCGCCATCATTTCCTCTTTTTGGATGTGGCAACAGCTCCACGCAAGGACTGTTTCAGGACTCGGGAGTCTCATAAAAGAAGCCATCTCACCCTCCAGTTAATATGGCGGATGCTTTATAGGGTTAGTTGCACCCGAAGTAAAAACTCACCAATGGATTTCTCAATGAGAAATGCTTCTTTTTCTGAGTAACGAAAATAGAATGTTTGCGGAGGATTGTTATTGGTTTTAAGCGAAAAAAAAACCTCGTGTGTTATATTTGCTATTTATTCTTTTTCTTAAGGTTTTATTTTATAGAGTATATTGTGTTTTCGGTATTGCAGTTACTAAATTGACGTTATTTTAATACAAATTTGATGAATGGAAAACATTTGTACTGTTTGAATGTAACTGTTTTGTAGTTTTTTAAATGCTGATTCGATTTCTTAACTTTAAATCTTTTTTAATATTTCTTCACAATATGTTTTTTTTTATCCTCCTAATATAAATTAAAGATTTTTAATATATATTATAAGAAAATAAATCTATAATTTTTCTTTTGTTGTGTAAATAATTAGCTTGCAAGAAATTTTATAAGTAAATTTAAAATTGCATATTAAAATAGTTGCAAATTATAAATTTTTTTTCACAATTGGCATACATAATGTTTTCAGAGAGCTGTGGATTCGGCAGAAAGCTTAGAGTTAAATGTATTCTTAATTCAATAAGCAAAACTTTTTATTTTCAAATGCGAAAGTTTTCTTACAGCTTTTTTAATTAAACGGAAAAAGCAAGCAAATCAAATAGTATAAAATCTCTGGTCTGTTACTAACAAATTACAGTTATACATACATCAATTCACCACATTAATATCTCAACTAAATTGAGATTATGGACATTGGGTGGTACATTTGACTGAATGATTGAATGAAGATTGCTCTCTTATTGGCATGTGTCCATTTAATAGCTGTCTCCTGCTCTTTTTTATACCTCCTGAACCCATGCAAAAGATCCATCAATCTATAGTGACAGGTATCTGCCAACTCTTAGCCAATGTCATCATATTGGCTATATTGCAACAGGCACATTTGATGCTTTTTACAGAACATAATCATTTTTTTACATAATGAACCCGATAATTTAAATAATTTAGAGAACAAACAATTAAAAAAATATATATTAAAAAACATACAATTGTTTAAATATTTACAATAATATATGCTGCTAAGCAGTGTCAATATTTATGTCGTACATAAAATTAAAATAAATGCAATATTTTAACGCCCAATAATTAACGTAATAATTAACCTGCGTTAGTGTGAAGATATTCAAGGAAAAAATATTTCATAATTTACTACTATTTGCGTTGACATTTAAAATTTAGATATGAAAAAAAAAAAATCTTAATTTTAAAAGTAACTAAATAATAAATGCAAATAAAAGTTATGCTACTCAGAACAACTGTCAACAATTTTATGAAAACATTAAATTTTTCTTTGGCATATGTAGTTTTTGAGATGTTTAATAGACTTGTGCTTTTAATTTTAACCAAAAAATATTTCAAATGATTAATACTATATTACATAAATTTTCAAACTTCTTCAGTTATGGCCTAATGGATATTAGCCCATTTTACGTATAGACAAGCTGAAGGAGAAGGCCCGCGTTACAGATATCAGTTTTGAAAAAAAAAAAGAACACTGGTAGTATGCTTTTCTGTCAAAGTATTGTCATTTACAGTTGGACTAATTTAGAAATTTTATTATCAGAAAATATATTTTGAAAAGCTCGCCCAATTTTAAAGCTAATAAAAGTGATGTACTTAAGTTGTATTATGTTTAATGTGTTGTTAAGTTGTGTTTTTTGTACTTTGTTGTGTTGTTGTGCTGCAGTAATATGAGGGTACACAAAGCGCATACAATCAACACACACGCTGTGTACTACTAAAAAAAAAAAAGAAAAAAAAAGCTATTAAACATATTTTCTGCACGTTCAAGTGAGAACGTACGCATTGTGCTCAGAAGAAATCATATGGAGGACTTTACATTTAGTAGAAGGATAGATAAGCGTTAGAAGGGACGTAGTATGCCAATTATTGCAAAAAGTTTCGAATCTAGGAACTTTTCGAAAATTGAGTTAGTATCTTTTTGTTGTTTCACACGAGATTTTAAAGCAGCTGTAAGAACGGTTGTTTTACATTTTCGGCCGTGACAAAAAAAACGCCAATGGCTGCCTGTAAATTGCTCCCTGCAGATTAATACCTTCAGTGGGGAAACATTGCTCAGAGGCCTGGTATGGTAACGTGATGATAATGTCACGCTTAAATGGGCCCAGATGACTTCAAAGGCAGCGATTTTCTAATTATTGATAGGTAGGGCCGTTGATAGTATCCCATTGACAGAAGTGTTTAGACTGATGTTGGAAATGAAAAGCTGCACATGTCATCAATAGAATTGTGTCCTCGCTGCATGGAAGTTATTTGGTCTTAAACGATTCTCAATGACAGTTGATATGGAGAGATGTATGTCCTGATTGGGCTGGTTTGGTGGGGGAGGACTGAAATGCAACTTTGCTGGAAGTACCGTCACGGGAGATTAACTTTTCATCATGCACTACTTCTACCACTTGCGTTCTTGCGTCTGTTCAGAAGTGCTATTGTTGAGGATTTCTTTTACTGATTACTGCCTGACTGCATCGTACACGTGCTGCTGAGTGTTTTTGAATAAGGTGAAGATATCATTAGAATGGATCGATTAGAAAACCCCCTATCCCTTCCAGTAAAGCATATTGGGATACTTTGAAGATTTAGTTTCAGCATGATTACATCGAAAAACAGCCATCAACTGAAACCAATGGTTAATGAACCAACAATGTTATTGAAAATGAACAATGTTATTGAAATATTGGATAATCTGATGCTGTTGAATTATTTACCAAGATACATGTTTGCTGTTCTGCTCTTTGGGCGGAAAGTATTTGTATCAAAGATATTCTTTCGATAAATTTCTTTTGTGCTCATTCCATACTGTATGCATTCTATTCTTTTTTGAGTTAGTATGCTTTCTTCAGGAGCATTGTTAATTATAATTATTATCCTGTATTCTGAAATTCATTCTTTTGGTGATTTTTTGTGGAATTCTGGCGAAAAATTAAGCACCAATTAAATTAATTCATTAATTTTTAATTTTAATTCGTTATTTTTGGCATTAATTAAAAGTATAGAATACTTCGATACCAAATGACATATTGAGTAAAGCAATTCAAAATGCATAACTGATTAAACTTTTAAAAAGATTTATCTGCATGCTCACCTTTGAAGTAAATTCATGCATATAAAAATATGTATATGTATTGTATTTAAATTCTATAAAAGCCAGATCTAAGCCATTTATCACTAGAAAAATTGACTAGTAGCAAATTCAACATTGCATAAGTATATGTAAAAGGTGTATAAAGACAAGCGCCTACATGGGAATCTTTACATTTACTCATATTTGAACACGAGGATTTTGTAACCCATTTTCTCGATATTAATGAGAGAATTTTCTGGCGTTTGAATTTATAATATCAATCTCAGGCATAAACAAACGAATACATTTAGCGTTGCTTATCTGGTTTTGAATCTGAATTTCCTCGTTCACAAACACCAGGCTCTATTCATCAATTATCACTGGCCCATGTGTTAGTTATTGACTAGTCAGAAATTGATTTAATCCACCCCAAACTTTAAATTTCTTATATTATATATGTTTTTTAATTTTTATATTATTATGTTTTTAAAGTTAATATTTTTTTTAATTTTTACATTTTTTAATTATTATATTTTTTCAATTTTTATTTTATTTAAGTTTAACTCCTATTTAAGTTTATTTAAGTTTTCCTTTCCAAATTCGTTATTTTGAATTGACTTATTGCTAAATGGGAAATAAGCGTAATGTTCCTACAGATTTTTAAAAACGCCATTTAGTAAAAAGCCTTTCAATTTTTTTTTTTTTCAATTTCTTTTAATAATTGATTCAAACTCCTTTTTATGTATGCTATTAAAAATAGATATTATATTTGTAATCAAAAAGAATTCTGTGTTAAGAAATCTCTTAAATTTTACTCATATTATAAAAAATTCTGAATTAAAACGACTTTGAATGAATTGATACTTTTATTCTTGAATAAAGATTTTTAAGGAATTTACCTTTCTTGATATACGTAATTCAAGACACTTTTCCATTGATTCAATTAACATGAATACAATTTTTAAAAAAAATGATTGAAGAAAATGCGATCCTAACAAAATACTACTAAGGTAAAATATACCTTTTTCAGCAAATTTAAGTAAAAATACAAGGAAATATCAATAAACATTAATAGTATAAATTGTTAAACATTTTAATTAATTTTTACTATTTGATAAAAGAAGTTTTTGAATCAATTTCAAACAATTTCTTTTAAAAATAAATTTGAAATATAATGAAGTTTTTTCTAATATAAATAGTTTAAAGAACTCATTTTAAATTTATTATAATTACAAATTTCAAATTAAAATTTAATTTTACAAATTTAATTTTTTTTTATTTTTAATTCATTTAAAATCACTAACGTACCTGTGGGTTAAACATCAACTTTTATATTCTTTTAAAACTGAAAATAGTTGGTATTTATTCAGTTTATACAATTTTTTTTCTTTTCTTTTTTCAATTGAGAT
Organism: Caerostris extrusa; assembly: GCA_021605095.1. Lineage (NCBI taxonomy): Eukaryota > Metazoa > Arthropoda > Arachnida > Araneae > Araneidae > Caerostris > Caerostris extrusa. The sequence continues at coordinate 13,831 of BPLR01014335.1, read as the reverse complement.
TCAGTATTTTATTTAAATTAAAATATCTTTTACCTCAAAAAAAAAAAAAAAAAAAAAAAAAAAAAAAAAAAAGAATTGGATTTTCATAAGTCTTTTTCGTTTAATACTTGTTTAATTAGAGCTTAATTAGAATTCTTTTAGTTTACTTTATGAGATTATCTTTAAGAAAAATAAAAAAAATAAAAAAATTGCTAAATAAATAGATGGTAATTAAAATATTGTATAGATAAAGAACGTGAAAATAAAGACGTTTAGGAAAAATAACTTCAGTTGAAAGGTTTTTGTTTTCAAGTTTGTCAAAGGTCTATTCATTCTAAAATAAAGTTGAAAGACTGGGGAAAAATAATGTTATTAGCATTTATAAGACTTTCAGAAAATTTTCTTTTTTTGCGTTAAAAATCTACTTAACCAAACATTTCTTTTGTGGTGGGCAAGGCAAAAAGTGAGCTTGTTATGATAAATGTAGATTCGTAAACTATAAGATTAAAAATGGCAAATACTTCTTCAAAAATTATAAAAAAAAGTAAGAAAAATAAAAACTCCTACCAATACATAAATTATGAGCAATTTCTTAATGTACATAATATATATATATATATATTTTGATTTAATATTTATGTTGACAAGTGCCAAAATAAATTAAAAGGCTTTTTTATAATAATTTATTTTCCAGTAGTGGAATTTAAAAGAAAATTCAACAAAAATTAATAAGAATAAAACTAAAGCCATCTATAATGCCAATATAAACGCATCTCTAATGTAAATGAAGAATTCTAAGTATATTATATATACTTGCATTTTTATTTTGATATTTAAGAAATGGTCCTTAATTCATTTTTTACAAGTTGAGTTTAAAAAGAGAATTTCTTGACTCAGTTAATAATAAATTAAATTTAAGGCTTTTTATACTATCAATATAATTCTAATTCCTAATGTTAATGTCAGATTCTGATTAAACATTTTAATATCTATAGGATTTTAGCATTTATATTATATTAATATTTGAAATTACCTTTAATTTATTTTCTTATTAATTGAGTTAAAGAAATTTAACGCAATTAATTTAAATTTAAATTATTTTTATGGGAATTTGAATTACCGCATTACAAATCCTCATATTTTTGTGGATTTGGACCTAAGCAATTCAAATTCCTGTATAAATACATTGTATATCCTTATTTTTGGGCCTATTTGGGATATATTCCTTGCTCCTACATGTTAGTTACACATTCTTCAAAACAAAAAATTCTACGTATGCTGACAAATATTCTGTTATATGTTACTAACGTAGTACTTTATATGAATGATATTAATAATATTACAATTCGGATTGGATTGAATTCACAGTTAAATTTACAAATGGTATCCAGGAAAATTTAAAAATAATTGTTAACCACAGTAATCTACTGATTGCGACCCAAATAGACTTCACTCATGATTATGGAAATCATGAATTCTCATACAGCAAAAGCAACTTTTTTTCATCTTGCTAACTACGTGGCATTTAATTTCTATTCGCTTTTCTCGTGTTTATTGTTGAATAACTTATATGCCAGTAATCGATCAATTTGCATATTTTTTAAATTCTTATCTACTTCATTTTGTTGTACTTAATAACTATGTTCATTAACAGCCCGCTGTTATTATGTCGTGGAAGATGATTTCATGAGAATAAAAGAAGAATGGACAAAATGATTATAGTATCTGTATTGTTTGAAACACGATTTATTATGCTAGAACCAGGAGCCAACCTACAGTGTTTTCAAAAAAAGATTTTATTTTTAATAATTTTACATTTAGTGTGGTGTATTTCTTGTTTTTAGTAATTATTTTAGAACTAGATTAGGGCCTAAACAGGCCAGTGTCAACGTGCGCAGCTCATGGTGATGGTTGAGGTTTGAATCCTCTGAGGCATAGTTGTAACTATTGCTGTTAGAAACAAGCAGACTCGATGACGATTGGGACAATGTACTCTCATCAATTGCCAGACTGCCCCATGGAAATTTTCCGGGTTTTGTCTCATGCGACACATAAATGCCGGGCAGTCACCCCTAAAAGTGCTCCCTGAAAGACACCTCTTCCTTCTTTTATTAGTGGGCTGTTCGTGGTATACTCGAGGCCCTGATGTTTTCGAGTCCCGCGGGGTCATGGAAGTTTTAAATGGTTCGAATTCACTTTAAGCCCTATGTGCCTGTATATTGTAACTGTAGAGCTTTGGGCATAGGGCAGATAACCCTACCCCATAAAAAAGTCAGCATCACGGAGCCAAGTCTGACATCTACCTGCTGGTGCTCTACCACAACACAAGCTGCAGCCCTTTTCCTTCCATCCATGAGACTACACGAATTCTTGGACTTGGTTTAGATGTTGTTGTCTACCAAGTGATATAAGAAACAATATTATAATAATATAGAACTAATATATCACTTGCTAATAATTTCTTTTCTATGTATACGAAATTCTAAACAAATAATTTTCGTAAAAAAAAAAAAAAAAAATTCCAAAATTTTTGTATTATATTTTTAATACATATAACTATACAAAAGAAAATTTATTTTATTTCCTTATTCATTTCTTTGTTCTTTCCTTATTTACGCTAGGTTTTTACTAATTTAAATAAATGCTTGTAACCTGTTTATGGGCTATATTTGTAAATTGTAAATAAATCATTTTACTTAATTTTAAAAGTATTTAACAGTTTTTCGATAAATGCCCAGGTAAAGAAAATAACTTCCTTTTCAAAAATTTTTAAAACGGGAAAGCTAATTTGGAATTGAAAAATAATGCCTAGAATATTCCCTACTTCGACACAGAAGAAACATTTTTAAATTTCCACTCTCTTGAGATAAAGTACACGATTCGAAACCTTAATTCAGAGCCAAAAATTCCAGAAGTTCTCTTCAAGAATGTCAAAGAATTTCTTAAAATACTTTTGGGTCCTGAGAGAAAAAAAAAGAGAATTCAAATCTCTTTAATGATTGTTTCCTGAGACATTTCCGTTCGTTAAATGTAGAACGGTCTGTTGCCTAGCAACCGTACAAATTCTCACTTCACTTTTCCAATATCAGAATGAAAAATTAAAAAAGCTTTACTTTTTGGAAGAATTCAAATCTCGGTTGATGATAAATTTCCTTTGAATTTTCTGGAAACTTTTGTCTGAAAAAAAATGACAATGACAAAAGAAAGTAATCGTGTGTTGCAGGATGTAATTTGTAGTGTGGTTTTCTAAACTTGATCAATTGTCACAAAATTAGCATTTTTGTTTGCATTTAACTATTTTATTTTTGGTATTGAAGAAAAATATTGGTGCATAAAATAAATAATTGTTCATAATATAATTTCCTTAAATTGCATTTTATTTTCAGTGTACACAAAATTGCAATTCAAGTAAATTTTTTAATGCATGGAAAATATATTATTGTTATTTATGTTTAATTTGTTCAAAAACATTGTTTCCGAATGTCTTACATTTTGGTCATTTATGACGTAATATGTATCATATTCAGCGTTAACCAGGTAAACCCAAAAGGTAACAATTGTACTCCACTGAGGTAAAACTAATAACTACTGGAAAATAAAAAAAAAAAAAATAAAAATAACTACTGGATTGATAAAAAGTGTTACAAAATATAAATCAGTTCAACTGTTACAAACAGCTTTTATTTAATCTATTATTGTATCCCAACTTCCTCCTACGCACTGCGAGAGAGCGCTCATTGTGGCTCTCAGTAGAAATGGTTAGTAGGCCTCGAGACTCTTACCCGAGAGGAGTACAGTGCAGCCTGATCGCCTTCTGAAAACGTTTCATTTACAGTATCTCATTCAGAGAGGAAATATATGTAACGTAACTCTGCATATAAGTTGGCCTATAGACTCTCAACCGCAGAGGAAGTATATTTGGCGCATCCTGTGGGTATCGCGTTTTCGGTTTAGAAGTGAAATCCTTTCACGAATCTATTCTATGTCTTTTAAATGTGTTACATATTGTACATTTTAATTGTATGTGTGGGTATTTGTGCGTGTCAATAAAACTGTGAGTTCTCCAACCTGTGCCTCAAGTATTTCAACCCAATCACACCCAATTACAATCGGATTGTCCATCCTGCACACAAAAATCTAATGCAAAACGGAGGGCCGACAACACTACATTGTAGTTTAAACAATAAATTTTAGAAAATATTGAATGAAGCTGCACTCCCTTTCCCCCTTCCTGGAGACCACACGGGTTCTTGAACTTGGTATAGATGTTGCTGCCTGCCAAGTGGGATAAGAAACATCTAGGTTTTAATAATTTAAATAGATGTAATCAGTTTATGATGATATACAAATGTAGATAAATCAATGTACTTTTTTTAAAAAAGAATTTAATAAATTTCAAAAAATGCCAAAGAAAAGAACAGAACTTACTTCTCTTTCAAAAAATTTTTTAATACATAAAAAGCTAATTTGAATTGAAAAAAAAAATGTCTAGAATATTCCCCTTACTTCGTCACAGAAGAAACATTTTTAAATTTCCACTCTCTTCAGATAATGTGCATGATTTGAAACCTTAATTCAGCGCCTAAATTCCGGAAGTTCTGTTCAAGAATGTCAAAGAATATCTTAAAATACTTTTGGGTCCTAGAAAAAAAAAAAAAAAAAAAAAGAGAATTCAAATCTCTTTAATGATTGTTTTCTGGAGACATTTCCGTTCGTTAAATGTAGAACGGTCTGTTGCCTAGCAACCGTACAAATTATCACTTCACTTTTCCAATATTAGAAGGAAAAAATGAAAAAACTTTATACTTTTGGAAGAATTCAAATCTCGGTTGATGATAAATTCCCTTTGGAATTTTCTCGAAATTTTTCCGAAAATGACAAGGACAGAAAGAAAGTAATCGTGTGTTGCCAGATGTAATTTGTAGTAGTATTGTTTCTAAACTTGATTAATTGTCACAAAATTAGCATCTTTTTTTTGCATTTAGTTGGCAAACCATGAAATTTTATTTAGTATTAAAAAAAAAATATTGGTACATTAAAATAAATGATTGCTCCTTAACATAATTTCCTCAAATATTCAATACTTTTATTTTCAGTATACACAAAGTTACAAGGCAAGTAGATTTTTTTAATACATAGAAATGATATTGTTATTTATTTTTAACTTGTTCAAGAAGCATTGTTTCTGAATGTATTTTGACGGAAGGGTATTTGTGAGGTAATATGTAACATACTGAGCATCATACGCTCTACAATCATATTAGAACACGTTATTACTGTTTAAAGTAAATTCTAAACCACTACAAACATCCATGGCATCACCGAGATTCGAACCCGAAACCTGTGGTACCGAGCGCCAGAATAGTAGGCACCTACCTTCATCTAAATCAACGGAAAGATTCCAGAATCACAAACCTATCCCCAGTGTACACACACACGGCGACCTGATGGCCAATAGGCCAGCCCTTCGGCCTTTTGTACCACAGCCTTCATGCTTGAATCCTGGCGGGGGCATGGATGTTTGTGAGTGGTTCGGAATCTATACTAAATAGTAGGTCCCGGTCTAATTAGCCTTAAGTGTGCATAAATGACAATAGAGAAACAAACCAAACCCTAATGTACACACGATAACCTTGAGTTAGGCTTGCCTGTTGAAATTCGAATCAATCGCATGCTTCAAGTTTCGAATCCTGACGGTAGCATGAATCTTCGTTAGTGGTCCGAATCCATGTTAAATATTACGCAATGGTTTAATTAGCCTAAAAAGAGTGCAAAAAATGATCGTAGAGCGACAAACCAAAACCCTAATGTACACAAGAAACCTTTCAGTTCGTCTTTTTGCATGTTGGATTTCGAATCAATTCAATACAATTCGCCAGTGTTTTCTAGGTTTTACTGATTTAAATAAATGCATGTAATCAGTTTATGATGACGTACAAATGTAGATAAATTAATGTACTTAGTTTTAATGGGTATTTAAAGAATTTCGATAAATGCCAAGGTAAAGAACAGAACTTACTTTTCTTTCAAAAATTTTTAAAACGGGAAAGCTAATTTAGAATTGAAAAAGTAATGTCTAGAATATTCCCCTTACTTCGTCACAGAAGAAACGTTTTTAAATTTCAACTCTCTTCAGATAATGTGCATGATTTGAAACCTTAATTCAGCGCCGAAATTCCGGAAGTTCTGTTCAAGAATGTCAAAGAATTTCTTAAAATACTTTTTGGGTCCTAGAAGAAAAAAAAAAAGCGAATTCAAATCTCTTTAATGATTGTTTTCTGGAGACATTTCCGTTCGTTAAACGTAGAACGGTCTGCTGCCAAGCAACCGTACAAATTCTCACTTCCCTTTTTCAATATCAGAATGAAAAATGAAAAAAGCTTTACTTTTTGGAAGAATGCAAATCTCGGTTGATGATAAATTTCCTTTCGAATTTTCTCGAAACATTTTCTGAAAAATGACAATGACAGAAAGAAAGTAATCTTGTGTTGTCAGATGTAATTTGTAGTATTGTTTTTAAACTTTATTAATTGTCAGAAAATTAGCATCTTTGTTTGCATTTAGCTGGAAACCATGAAAATTTGTTTAGTATTGATACATAAAAATAAATAATTGTTCAGAAAATATTGGTACATAAAAATAAATAATTGTTCCTCAAGATAATTTCCTCCAATATTCAATAATTTTATTTTGTGTGTACACAAAGTTTTAAAGCAAGTAAATTTTTTTTTAATGCACAGAAATTATAATATTGTTATTTATTTTTTATTTGTTCAGAAATAGTGTTTTTGGAGACTTATATTTTGACGAAACGTCATTTGTAAGGTAATATGTAACATACTCAGCGTCATATATACTCTACAATCATATTAGACCGGGTTATTACTGTTTAAAAGTAAATTCTAAACCACTACAAACATCCATGGCATCACCGAGATTCAAACCCGAAACCTGTGGTACCGAGCGCCAGAATAGTAGGCACTTACCTTCATCTAAATCAACGGAGAGATTCCAAGATCACAGTTTTATCGTACCCTATCCTAATGTACACGTAGCTACATGATTGTCAATTGCCAGCCCTTTGGCACGACAGGATTCAGGTTTGAATCTTGGCGGTGGCATGGATATTTGTCAGTGGTTCAGAATCCACGTTAAAAAATACGTAGTAGTAGTTTAGGATAATAGTTTAATTATCCTAAAGTGTGCAAGAAATGACGGTAGAGCTACAAACCAAACCCTAATGTACACACGAGAACTTTCAGTTCGGCTTTGCCTGTTGATTTTCGAATCAATCGCATGCTTCAAGTTCGAATCCTGACGGTGGCATGAATCTTCGTTAGTTGTCCGGAATCCATGTTAAACAATACGCACTGGTCTAATTAGGGTAAAGTGTGCAAAAATGACCATAAAGCGACAAACTAAATAATAATATAGACAAGAAACCTTTCAGTTCGTCTTTGCTTGTTGGATTTCAAATCAATTCAATACAATTCGCCAGGTTTTTCTAGATTTTACTGTTTTAAATAAATGCATGTAATCAGTTTATGATGTCGTACAAATGTAGATAAATTAATGTACTTAATTTTAATGGGTATTTAACGAATTTCGATAAATGCCAAGGAAAAGAACAGAACTTACTTTTCTTTCAAACATTATTTTTCTTTTTCGCTAACATAACTTTTCTTTCAAAAAATTTTAAATACGAGAAACCTAATTTGCAAGTGAAAAAAAAAAAAAATACTTAGAAACTGTTACTTCGTCACAGAACAACCATTTTTAAATTTCCACTCTCTTCAGATAAAATAGCCGATTTGAAATCCTAATTCAGCGCCGAAATTCCGGAAGTTCTGTTCAAGAATGTCAAAGAATTTCTTAAAATACTTTTGGGTCCTCAGAGAAGAAGAAAAAAAAAGGGAATTCAAATCTCTTTAATGATTGTTTTCTGGAGACATTTCCGTTCGTTAAACGTAGAATGGTCTGTTGCCAGGCAACCGTACAATTTCTCACTTCACTTTTCCAATATCAGAATGAAAAAATGAAAAAAAGCTTTACTTTTGGAAGAATGCAAATCTCGGTTGATGATAAATTTCCTTTGAAATTTTCTCGAAACTTTTCTGAAACATGATAATGACAGAAAGAAAGTAATCATGTGTTGCCAGATGTAATTTTTAGTATTTGTTTCTAAACTTGATTAATTGTCACAAAATTATTATCTTTGTTTGTATTTAATTGGAAACCATGACATCACATTTAGTATTGAAAAAAATATTGGCACATTAATATAAATAATTGTTCCTTAACATAATTTTCTCAAAATGCATTTTACTTTCAGTGTACACAAAGTTGCAAAGCAACCAAATTTTTAAAGCACAGAATTGATATTATTGTTATTTATTTTTAATTTGCTCAGAAACAGAGTTTCTGAATGTCGTGCATTTTAACAAGAGGTCATTTGGGACGTCATATGTAAAATACTTAGCGTTAAACAGGTGATCCGGAAGGGTAGCAATTGTACTTTATTGAGGTAAACTTTAAAAACAACCATGAATTGAAAATAGTGTGGCGGAATATAAATCAATTCATCTTTTACAAAATTTTTTTATTTAATTTATTAATGTAACTATACTTCCTCATACGCACTACATTGTCGCCCCCTGTAGTTTTCAGAAAAAGGGTTTGCAGGCCGCGAGACTCTCGCAGAGCACCTGAGAAGCAGTACAGCGCAACCTGCAAGCCCACTGAAAACTGTTTAGTTTAAAATCTCTTATTCCGAGAGGAAATGTTTTTAACGCATCCCTACGTATAACTCCCTACAGACTCTCACCCGGAGAGGAAGTACATTTCGCGCATCGGATTTTCGGCTTAGAAGTGTAGTCTTTCCACGAATCTATAATTATATGTCTTTAAATGTCTTACATATTGTACATTTTAATTGTATGTGTGTGGTGTTTGTGCGTGTGTAAATAAAGCTGGAAGTTTTCCAACCTGCGCCTCAAGTATTTCAACCCAACCAGGACAATCGGATTGCCCACCCTGCACACTACAATCTAGCGCTCAACGTGGAGCCGACAACACTGCATTGTAGTTTAAACAAAAGATTTTTGAAAATGTTTTAATTCTAGTTAGCTTCTCAACTCCAACTGTAGCTGTAAAATATTTCAGTTATCACGTGAATGTACAAGGGTTTGATCCCCAGCTATTGTTTCCCCTCTAAATGTAGCACTACTTTGAGTGATTTCAGAAATGAGATTTCATAGCATGTACGGGCATATTGCACCGACTATTAGACAGTTCGATTAATGTATTCAAATTCATCAAACAGTGTAACTGCGGATTTTTTTCTAACGCAAATATGGATCAATTACCTTTAAATGTCCTCTCAGTTGAAAATACTTATCTGTGCCCATAGGAATTATTCGTGTCATTCCATTGTGAGCTCCTGGTGATAAAATGATCAATATATGGTTGGTGAGCAATGTTGTAATACTTATTAATTATAATGGACCTGATGGCCGAGTGATTTGTGCTTTGGCTCTAGGTACCACAGATTTCGGGTTCGAATCCCGGCGTTACCGTGGTTGATTGTAGGGATTCAGAATCCACTTTAAATGAAATGCCCACGTGTTACAAATCTACAATGTAATCCACATGTTTCGAAATCCATCATTAGTCTGACGGCCTTCGTCCACTATGGGGTTGTTGCGCCATAGAAGAAGAAGAATTCATAATGTATTTATATGGGAAATGACAGCTATATGATATTAAAATGAAGATTATACCTTACCTTACCGATACCTTAGACTTTAACAAGCTGTGTTATAAAACCAAATTATTTATATCAATGATGTCGAACAATCAATCCGGGTGAAAATGCTGCTTAAATCTTCCTTCTACAATATATATTGTAGTTTAATTTCAAAAGAATGTGATAAGCAGTTAAATTTTTTTGGTAAGATAAAAGTTAAGAAATAGAGTTTAAAATCAGAGAAAACAAATTGCTGATATTTTTCCGCTTTGTGGGATATTTTTAATATACCGGACATTACGCCAACTTCTAAAGCAAGTTTCAATGTAACCCTTCTTTTCATCTTAACAGAAAACACCGTTTCAGAGACATTTTACAAACAGTACAGTGAAAGAAAAACTCTGAGCCGATTTAAAAGAATCGGTTTCTTTTGTATACATTGAATTGAATTTTACAAAAGAGGCGATTGATTTAGATAAGGATTTTTCAAAGTTAAAACCGAAATAAATAGATGGATCTCGAATGCAGTGTTGTCAGCTTAAAAAGTTCCCTTTTTCAATCGTTAAAAGAACTGCTTGTAGTGTATCGAGATAGCAAACATATTTTCCGATACGCGTTTACCTATAGAAATTAAATGATCCGTCATTGAATGGATTTTTTTCTTGCAATTCAACCGTGTTGGAGATGTTTTTCATTTCTTTTACAGATTTCTAAAGAATTTAGATGACTTTCTTTTCTGTAGAACATTTTTTAGACACATTAAATTCTCTTCAAGGGTAGTTAATCTCTTTGAAGAGAATGGAACATGTGCCTTTTTTGGAAGAATTCTTCGCCTTAGATTTTTGTCTTTGTTACTTTTAAATAGATTTACTAAAAACATCCAACCTTAAAAAAAGCATTGAAATTAATTATGTACATATTGTAACGTCCCGGCCTGTATTAGACCTGCAACAGCTTCAAGAAGAGGGCTACTTTTAGATTCATGGTAACACTATATATATATGTATATATTCAAATAATGTACTCTGGATTACTATACAAAGTGATTAAAAATTAAAAAATAAAATTTGTTCATAAGTACACGATTACAAGTACAGTTCACTCGAAGGTCAGTGATTTTCAGGAGTTCTCGAGTCTGGCGGCGAGACTTTGGTTATCACATGGCGGGACGAAACCACCAGGGGCTCACTTAGGAAACAAGCGGCATCACCGGCCTATTCCTTCACTTCAGAGAAAAGAAAAACAACACTTCTGGTCTACTCGTCACAGAATTCTTTCCTTCTTCATAAAAAATATTCCTTTTAAGACGATTCGTTAGAGGATGACGGAACACTTCTTCCTTCTGATTAGAGTAGACATTTCTCAGGTCATGGTCTATCATCAATCACGATGCAATAACTCATGGTGTAGTTCATATTCGACCTGTGAATGTCGAAAAGATATTCGCTAATTTTCTCATTATAATCTGATAGTATCTGCTATCAGATTAGAGTGGCAGGTTGTTCATCATTAGTACAAAGACTAATTGCCTGTAATATAACTACTCACAATAGAGCGTCTGCTGTCAATTTTGAGTGATGGGTTATATACTTGTTGAATAACATGAATTTCTCTCTCCTGAGAATGAAATGCCAAAAACTCATCCGTGAGAAAAAATGCTGCAATTTATAAACATAAATAACCACTGGGTATTTAGATCCAGTTCCTTCCAGGATTCATTTTTAAAAACAAAATGACTCATTAAAAAATATTTGGATAAAAATTTTGTTTCTTTATTATAAAAAATAAAACTTTTCCTATGTGTATTTTTATCTCTTTGGCATATTAAGACAAGCAACCTAAAAGGTGAAGCCAATCGCTTTTATTTTCTAAAATAAAATCAAGAGAAATAAAAAAAAAAATGCATAAAAGGGCATCTTTTAAAGTGAGTTGTGTTCATTATTTCAAAAGTTTAAATTAACATGAAATATGTGTGTGTCATGTTGTGTTTGCTAAATCATTAAATTCAATAAACTAAACTAACAGAGATAAAAAAAAAAAGTTTTTATTTGTTTCCACTTTTGTTTCATGGTTCAATGTAGCCTCTAAGATAAGTTTTATTATATAATACGAAGGATAATTGAAACACCTATAAGAATGTTTCATTGACTCTAAGAAATATATTTCAGAATAAAAACGTTGAATATTTTTTATATATTTCTTAAAAATATTAAATTTTTTTTATGTTTTAGTTTACTTCACATGTAAACTACTTTTCATTTCAATATTTAAGAGAAATACTAATATAATATTTAAAAATGAAATTTATGGAAAATATCATTTAGTAGTGTTAATCACTTCGACACTGAATCCATTAACAAGGCAATAACTTTTTAAATTGAATGCTAAAATTAAAATTTTTATTTCAATATAAAATATTGTAACCACGCTTTCCTTCTATGCACTGCAAGAAGCACCTCCTGTGGCGTTCAGGAGAAATGGTTAACATGCCTCGAGATTCTCATCAGAGAGGAAGTACTGCGCAACCTGCACTCCCACTGAGAAGCGTTTAGCTTACAGTTTCTCATTCGGAGAGGGAAAATATATTTAGCACAACCCCTGTGTATTAATTGGCATACAGATTCTTAACCGGAGAGGAAGTTTTCGCACCCACTGAGCATACCTGAGTATCGGGGTTTCGGCTTAGAAGTGGAATCCTTCCTTGAATCTATAATTGTATGTCTTTAAATGTGTTAAATATTGTCTGTAGTCAATTGTGTGTTGTTTGTGCGTGAGTAAATAAAACTGTGAGCTCTCAAACCTGTGTTTCAAGTCTCAACCCAACCACACCCAGTTATAATCCAGCTGCACGACCTGCTCACTGCAATGTCAAGTATTTGCTTACTTCTGTTTCAATGAAATTTAAAAAAATTTAAAATTTTACTCTGTCTCTTTTTGAAGTATTTTCGTACTAATTGAAAAATAATTTATCGGAGACTTTTGAATAATTAGAAAGCAAAATGATTTTTTTATCCCCTATAAGATATACAATGGTATTACCCCAATTTAAGTACAGTCTCTTTTTTCAAAAAACAGTCATGAAATACTCCTACCAAAAAAGATGAAAATTTTTTTTCTTCTTTTTTATTTCCTTAGCGTTTAATATCCTTTATACAGAAGTTTATGAGATTTGTGTGCTTCGCCATACTTTTTTTGAATAAATAACTTGTTCTGGTTCCGTTCTTTAAATCGTAGTTTCTTTAGATCTGAAGATATTTTCAAAGAAAAAGAAAAATGTTGAATATTTTATTGCAAGTCGTGCGAGTTATTTTTTATGCAGCACAAAGATCAACATTTTTTATATAAACTTTTTCACAAAAATATAAGAGACTTTTATTTTTATTTTTAATAGTGAAAGACAGTAAATATTTCTTATGCTCTGATTTCTATAAATGAAGAGGAAAAATCACATAAATAATATTAAATCATTTAAAAAGAAATCAGTCGATACGAAATTTAAATATTTTGTTAAATGACAGATGCTGAATAAAAATTGCTATGTTAAAAATTGTAATGCCATATTCGTAAAAGTAACGTAATATGTCAAAAATGTATGCGGGAGAGTAAGGTATGTTGTGATAGGGAAATAAGACATCTGGAATAGTGAATTCCCTTTACTATGACGTTAAGGTACTAATTGCCAAAGGAATTGAAGAGGTGGCAAATGAATGAATCCCGCAGCCTTTTTCCCACGGGAAGAGTTGAAGCATTTCATTCCCATGAGAATGGAATATGGACTACACCATGAGTTGTTGCATCATGATTGGGGATGGACTATGGACTGAGAAAGTGTCTACTCCTAAAAGAAGTGAGGGGAAAGCTAGCATCTCCTCTTGATGGAGTTCTGCGAAAAGTCGACAAGAAGTGTTGTTTTTTCTTTTTTTGAAAGTCATTGAACAGGTCGGAGTTTCCGCCTGCTTACAAAGTGAGCTCCTTGTGGTTTCCGTGCTTCACGCCGTATGATAATTAAGGTGTGCTACAGACCCGGTGAAATAGATTCGTCGTAGATTTGAGAATTCTGAAAAATCTCAGTGTTTGGAGTGAACTGCACTTGGTAATCAGATTTAA
>BPLR01014334.1:0-102302 GCA_021605095.1 Caerostris extrusa | reverse complement strand
CAGAAATTTTATTAATAGTTAATATGTTAACTATTATAATAGTTAAACCAAATTTAAATTTTTAATTGGAAGTACATGTTCCACTTATTTCATATATTTGTAGAAAATTACAGTTTATATACTACTAGAGTTGAACTATGGCCAGAGGAAACAAATTAGGAATTTTACATACATTCAATAGAAATAGTTTTTGTATTTGTTACATTTTTTTTTTTGTTTAATATATCTATCATTACTATATATGAAAATATTATTGGTGAAAATTGTGCTAACTTAACAAGCCAAATGCATTTTTTGTTATCATTGTGTTCTATATCTGAACTCAAAGTAAAATGCATTGTAAAGTGTTTCATTGTCTGTTTAATTAGGCTTTCTTTAATGCTGTCAATGCTTCTATAAACAAGTCAGGATGTTTTATAATACAGTTTGTAATATTATATTTCTAAACAAATAAAAAGTGCATTATATACTGTTAAAATTTATATAAAGTTTTTATATGTTTATAAAATTTTTTTTTTCTATTTAACTCTGAGTGTTAAAAAAATTAATGTTTTTATGCAATGTTTATATATATGTTTTATTAGTTTTATTTTTAAACACACAAATTTACTTTTACGTGGGTAAATTATAATTGCTAATATATTTTTAGTCAGTAGTTCAATAATTGTCTTGACTTGACCTAAAGCTGGTACTTAAGAGATGTGCTGCAGCTGATGCTGCTGTATCTCAAAATATCCAAATCAATAATTGTTTTTCAGTATAGAATATAAATGCAAATATAATAAAAGAGTTTGCAAGAACATTTTTTTTAAATTTATTGAAAACAACTTAAAGCACAGATAAATAGTAGCATCAAATCTACACTCCAAATTTAATTTAAAATGTCTCTATTAAGAAGAAGTTGAAATAATTTCTTTCCTGTGTATGTGCTATTAACTTATGTATTGCATAAAGTAAAAGTATCTTCTGAATGTTTGTAATCTTTATTAGGTAATATAGAATCTTTTTTCAACATAATATAGTTAAATGATAAATACATTTTTATTTTTAAAATAGCATTTTTCAGTGACTATTAGAAAATGTTCAATTCTATCTTAAATTCAGATGGCAGGTTTATTGCATTTACTATTTTATATGTAAGTTAAGATTGAGCTTTAGAATCATCTGCATTTAAATTGGATATTCAACCACTATGTGTTCCTAACTAGGGAAATCAAAAAGACTTTCTATAAAGCTATCTCTATACATTAGTATGGTGCTGTGCATTTTAGATCAGTAGTAAGTCTACGTAGTTGTATGTAAAAATTATAAGAAATACATATATTTCTCAAAATTATGATTAATGCAATACTTTTTAAATTGTTTTTTTGATATTTTGAATTTATTTAGTAGTAGTAGAAAATTACTAATTTCAAAAATCATTATTTGTTGAATAAAAAAAAATTTCAGTTCTATGGAATGAAATGCTATCATTTAAATGATTGTTTTTGTTAAAAATTTATCTAATAAATTTAAATTACTTCAAACATCTAAAATCTATAACATGATTATTATTAATTTTAATGAAAGGATTTTTGTTTATATATCAGTAAAGATATATATATATATGCAAACTTACAAAATAAGTTTTGAAATGACTAAGATATTTCAGGTTGTAATTAAGGTGACTGCAGGTATATTTTTACTCATTAAATAAATATTAGCATCAAAAAAAAAAAAACATCTTTAAAATAAAAATATTTTTTTCTTAATTTTTGACATTTGCAATAGTGTTACAACTGAAAAATCCTGGACTTTTATTCATATTTTTAAAGTATCAGACATTTTATTTAATAATAATAACAACAAAATATTGGATTTTATTGAGAAATTTTCAGTTAATATTCAAAAATCCTTTTATTAATGTAATTTTCTTTAATTCAAATAATTATACTGTGTTCTTTAAAATAATTTCTCTTTTAAGCTCATAGTTAAAAATTAAGTTGATTTTTACTTGTAATAATTAAAATTTTTTAACCAATTGAAAAATCTTAATCTAAAAAATTACAGATTTTATATTCCATTGTGCATTTCTTAAAAATAAAGTTTATATATATTGCTTTTTGAGTACTTTTTTTTCATGCAACTAACTTTCATTTCAATAATATTTGAAATATTATAGTTGACAATTAATTTTGTTAATAAAATACTGTTATTACAATTTAAATATTAACTAAATTAACTTTCCAAGTAAAAAAAAAAATAATAGTATTTTTGTTAATTAGAACCTTAAATAATTTTAAATAACTTAATTTATTAATCTTGAAGAGTTTATTAATACAATTTTATTTAAAGTAAATGTAATATTGTTGATAATGTATATAAAGTTATATTGTTGATTTTAAATGCAATAATTACATGCATTATTCAGTATTTTTCATGTTTACATTCATCAATTATAAATATTAAAACCCTCTGTATGTTCTGTAAAATGAAGTTGATCAATTAGGCCAGTCAAATAGAGGTGAATCCAGAGTTGGAATAAAAAAAAAGCCTGGGGCTATGATCTGTCAAGTTGTTGGCATTGCAACATGAAAGAAGGAAGGATTTCAACACATGACATCATAAAAGTTTTCAGAAAAGACAAGCCTTATCAGCTGTTAATGATGTGCTGGAATTAGCACATATAAAAGTTACTGAAAATAGATGACCAAAACATTATTGCTACCTGGAAGTTTCAGCTAACAGTTGTTGACAGTAAGGGTGAACAACTACTTTGCCAATCTGTTCATATAGATAGATGTGGTATAGTGACTGCCATTAATAGTGATGATGGCAGTTGAAAAGTGAAATGAACATAGCTCATTGTACATTTTTTCTATGAGTCTTTGGTATGACTAGCATATTTGTGCACACCTATACTAATGGCAAATTACCTATGTAGATGCAAACTGTGGCTAACTAGATTACTAAGAATGGAAATTTCCACTTATATTATGTAGTATTTAAAAAAAAATCTTTCTCTTGATGGTACCATTAAGATTAATGTAAAAACGAATATAAAATTATTATTTAATTAAAATTACCAGTTCAAGATTGCAGTATTATGTTTTCATGTCTAGTTTGAAGCTTCAAAGTAATACAAAAATTGGAAAATCGAAATATATAATTATATAGAGGAAGGTTGAAAAATTCTAGGGGGGGATGCAACATGTTATGTCCCTGCTGTTATATCTGGGGGTCCAGATATAACAAAATCAAATAGGTGAAATTTTATGACATCGGCTTATATGCAACGAAGTTGGAAGCAAAATTCAAGGAAACATATTGCAGATAAGAGGAATACAAGCGAACCCAAAAAGTCTTAGGCAGATAGACAACATGAGTACAATGCCTAGTAATTTGATGCTTAGTGTGTCATTCTGTTTTGATAAATGCCTACACTATTCATCTATTTCTTTGAAGGAGAGCCGGCAGAAGAGTTGAGGGGTAATGGATGAATTAAATCTGTTAACAGAAATGTTTTCACACATTAAGATAATACTATAGACCAGAATATTGTGCCTCCTTTCTTTAGAGAGACAAATAAAAATTCATTTCTTATAATTATGTAAAAAGTGTTAATGCCTATTTCAAAACCTTAGATGACCAATTGTATTTCTCCTTGCCCATTATTTTTGTAGGTGGAAATGGCACTTGCAAAAATAATGGGCAAGTATGATCTGAGACGATGTAAAACTAATTATAAAATGATGTTTCACTAAGAACTGAGAGTATATAACATAAGCAGCCTATCAAATTGAATGCATGTCTCTTAAATCACTACAAGGGGAACTTATACCAAAACAACCACATATCTAATTAAGTATATTAGTGTAGATGGCAATATATAAATTTTGTAAAAATAAAAAGCACATATTTCATCATGATTAGATTTTATTTAAAAAAAACATTAAATTAAAAAAAATTTCATTTACATGAATATCTACCTATTTACAATTACATGGATTATGTTCCCAATAAATATGAATTTATATTTGCATAGCAGAAATTTATAATAAATTATTTAATGTCAACTTACTTTTTTTTTTAAAGAAAATATTCAAGTTCTTACCATTGGAACATTTACTATTTTCTGGACATATAAAATATACCAATCTGTATGTATAATATAAATAAAAAATTAATTTTCTATTTTATTTAACATGATAAAAATATTAATTAGAACAAATGTAAACAAGAAGGACAAAAACAAATGCATAAAATGCTAAATATCACAGATAATTATGCAGTACAATTTTTGCAATAAAGGCATAAATTTGTTAAGCAATACAATATATAATGCAGCTTAGGATTATTTTAATAAATTTATTAATTATTTAAATTTGTTTTAAAATTACATTCAAAAAACAACAATTAAGATCCAACTTCTTTAAAAGTATCTAACAGTTTAGTTCAATAATCAATATAATACCAGATTAATACAAAGCTGTATTTATATAGAAAAAAAGTTCTTTCATTTGATAATTTTTTCCAATAATTCAATATACTTCATTGTTTTTAATTAAATATTTCTTTCCTAACTTACTACAAAAATATAATGTAGAAGAGTCAATAAAATTGAAAATAATAATAATTTCATCCTTAAATGATAGACAACTGATGTAAAATGCAAAGTGATTTAAGGTAAAACAAATTTTATTCTTCAATGAAATTTTTTTTATCTATCGTGATTTATAATTTTTAAATCTACTTTTGTTAAGACATTATGAATCTTAATTTCTGTACAAACATTTCCTATGTTGGAAACTATTGAATATAGCATCATAAACCAAAGTAAAATATATCAGCTATAATCTGCTATATCAGCAGTATTTTTGTAGATCTGTTGATAATAGAGAATTTGAATTTGTAGAATGAATAGTTTCTTCTTCAGTAGGATCAAAATGTAAATCACTGTAAGTCATTTCTGAAGGAAGAGATAGTTCTGAATTAGATACTATACCATATGAAGATATTATTTCTATATGAGCTGTAGGGATGTCATCAGCTATTTCTGGATTACTGTCCAAGTTATGATTATCATCTATTTCTTCAAAGTCTACAAATAAGTTCTTTTTTACTCTACTTTTCTTTTTCTGATCACAATTATTTTTGTAATTATTCAAATAAATTGGTTTCTTCCTTTGCCTCCGTAACCTATGGGACTTTTTATACGGTGTAGGCTTCATATATTTAGATGATTTTGAATCATCTGAATCTGTCAAAGACATACCAGAAACACTCTTTTCAGAAATCGGTTCTTCTACAGTCAGCTGCTTTAATTCCTCTTCACAATGGTGATGCCTTTCATGATCTCGTACATGAGCTTTACGTGTAAAATGTTTCCCACATACTCTACAACTGAAAGGTTTAATGCAACTATGAGTCAAAATATGCGATTTAAGCTTATCAGCCCTATTAAACTCTTTTGTACAACCTACATGACTCCTGAAAGGACACTTGTATCGTTTAATAGGTTCGTGGATCAATGAATGTCGTTTCAATTTATCTTTTCGATTGAATGCTGCTTTACATACTTCACAGCTATAAGGCTTTTCTTGGCTGTGTACGATCATATGTACTTTTAAATAGCCTTCAGTTTTGAACCCTTTTTTACAAACATTGCAAATGAATGGTTCTGACTCACTGTGGATCTGAAGATGGCGTCGTAGATATCGCTCACAAGGAAATACCTTCTCGCACCAGGAACAAGAATATGTGTGGGAAGAAGTTGCAATGTGGTGATCTAAAGCTGCTGGAGTTGAGTATTTATTTAAGCATAAACTGCACTGAAAAAACCTGTTAAAATAAATAACCAATATAATATGAGAAAAGTCATATTTTTCTAAAATTAACAGAAAATAGCATTCATAACTGTAGTGGTCAGTTAAAATTCATATATTATTCAGTCCTTCACTACATAAACATTTAAGTGAATTATACAGAACAGATTTTTATAAGCCTGTTTATCTATAACAGTTTTTACCAAAGTTTATACAATAATTTGAAAATAAGAAACTTAAGTTAATTACTACCTGCTATCATTAGTAAAATATTCTTTGTTTCTCAATACTTTTTATGTAAACAATTACATGATTATTACATAGAATTCTAAAATATTCATAAATAACAGATAACACAACACAGCTATTGATTGCTAAAAGATTTCAGTACAATTAGAAAATCCATATTTGTTGACTTGAATAAATATTTTTATTGGGTAATAATAATAAATAATAAATATTTTTATTGGGTAAAATTTTTGTAATCTTATTTTTACTTTAATGGTTTTTGACACAAAGGAGCAGATCTTTAATAAAAAGAATTTCTTGTTAACTGTCATTAACAGCAACATAATTACATCACTGGTTTGCATTGAAATATTTAAAACAAAGTGATTATGTGAAAATATAAACACTGTTAGAAACAGTATTAAGAAGTTTATATACATTTCCACAAAAACATAAAATACATTTTCTATTTTTAGTTGATTCAAATAGAATTCTAAACAACAACAAAAGCGAGTTAACTAACCTGCGACTAGTTCTTCCCCGTGAATTTGGATAAAGACTATGCGTGAACTGGTGAGAACCAAGATCATATAATGATGGAAAACTTTTAGTTACATTCATGACATCGATAAGTCATTTCATTTTCATGTGACTTGGTGTGTTCTAAAAAAGGATCTAGTTCATTGAACATTTGTCCGCAACTACTGAGGATGCATTTATAAACCTACAAAGAGAAAAACAAATGTATATCTGCTATTAATCATATTGTCATTATTACATTTAAGAATTCTAGAAGTGTTTTATTAAAAAACCATTTGTTATCAAATATAAAAAATTTTATTATCTGAATACACAAAAGTTCATCAATTTGTTAGGTAATAAATCGTGTTAAGAAAAATTGGGCTAATATATGAGAAGAATTCAAATAAGTACTAACAAGAATTAACCTTTATTTATATCATACTAGTGCATATAACCAGACATTATCTTGCTTCAGAAACCCAGAAAATAAAACTCTTTTATATAAAAGAGAAAAGCTCCTTTGTACATTGCTAACATGGATGCCAGTAAAATATATTTTAATGTGAATTGATTCATAGGTTGTTTATTAGTATTGCATAAATATTTAGAGATGCAGTATTTTTATTTTATTTTTATTAACATCATTTCAATTTGCAAAAACCATATTTATTTATCAGTTAGAGCCTAATAGTAAACAACTAACAACCCTGTTTTCTCATTGTTTATTAGTACATATCAGATACACTCCCAGGAGTAGACAATGCCAGCATAGATAAATCATGGATCTTACATCAATACCAATAATTTTAAGTGACTGGCCTTGTGTGCTTCAATTATACACAAAATAGAAGTAAATCATATCAGGAATTATAAACTTATAAATTTGAATGCACACTGGACGGCTATCCTGGGAATGAAAGTGTCTTCTTTAGCACAGTCAGTTTCTTTTAACCTAATGCTGAGAAAGGCTTCTCCTCTTAAACTTACCCCTATGACTATCAAATTTCAAACATCCAATGGTGGATTCCTTGAATTGAATTACAACAACTTAAAAGAATTGGCAATAAATCGTATTGCAAGATTCATAGCTTCTTCAGAGGTACATCAGTCTAGGTTTAAATCGAGGCATCTTTATCGGTAAAATTGCTATGCAAATTTTTTATTTATTAAACAAAATTATAGGTGGCTTAAATTCAGTGTTAGTATATATTATTTATTTATTTCATGCCAGCCTGTCTATGAACAGTACAACAATGTACAAACATTTGGTAATTATGTGTAAAACTTAATTGGGTAATTTCTTAATGAATATTGATTCAATTTTGAATTTTTTTATAGTTTATATAGAACTTGTATTAGAAGTAGCCCTGCTAATTCAGGTGTAATTTGGGCATAAATTAATAGGTGGACACACACAAAATTTAAGAAATATATAGAGAGAGAGTAAAAAAAAAAAAAAAAAAAAAAAAAAAAAAAAAAATATTTCAAATATAAGAATTTCCTCAAAGTTGTAAATGCTATATTGTTAACTAATATCTTTATGACATTATATGAAATTGAAACACATATTCTTATCACTATTAAAGATGGAAAAATAATTTATATGAATTTAATAAATGAATTGCCCAGGTTTATAAAGTCTAAAAAATTGGAACAAAAATATATTTTTCTTGAAAAAAATATGGAACTTATAATAAACAAACCCATATTCATTATATTCCAGTTATTGTCTAAAAAACATATTCAGAATAGACTTAAACATCAATTTAAACTAATTGTAAAAGAATACACACAGAAGAATGAATATGAAAAATCATATTAAACTAAATAACCATACAAATAAATTACAAACTTTTTCAGTATCATGTTGTTTCATATGGCTTTTTAATTTGTAGTAACTATTTCCAATATATGAACAATAAGGACATGCATAGGAGTTTTTATCAATTTCTCCTGCATTAATTTTGTCTGGATCCGAATCCTGTTGAAAAATATTAAGGATTTATAAATTCTTTGAAACATTGTATATAAAATCTGAAATTCAAGTAAACACACCAATATAATACACTAAATTATTTAGTAATTATAAATGATTTATTTTAAAAACTGTACCTATTTTTCTCTAAATGACATGATTGACACATAAATAATTTCTTAGTTCCAAATGTATCAAAAGATAATATAAAATTTTATTGACATCAATAGTTTCCCAGAAAAATGCTAAGGTAATTCATATTACACACTAAATCTAGTATAACTAATTAAAACACTACAATTATAAAATTTCTATGGGAACAGTAGATTGAGTTTAAGATATTAAGAGTATTAAAATATTTAGTAGAGCATGTTATTTAAAAGATTTTAATGGCAATAAATTATTCCATTTTTAAAAGAAAATCACAACCATTTTAAGATACTTATTATGTCATTTAATTTTTCTACAAATCACTGAACTAGATAAAGCAGCTCACACTTTAAGATTAACACACCATCATCAAGAAGTTTTTTATTTAATGCTATTGCTCCTGTAATTAAACTTTAATTTTGTTAGCTTTAACAGATAGATTTTTGAAATAAAAGGTTTGTACCAAAATATTTATTTATCAAACATCATTATAAATTTAGAAAAGCATGAAAATAAACAAATGACTAATAAATACATTTAGCTGTTCAGGTACATCAGGCATATTATTCTCTTGTGCAATTTCACTGTCACTACATGAAGAGCCATTTTTTCCGAGGAGATGAGGTAATGTTTTAGCTAATCCATCTGGCCACACCTTCAAAATAAATAATTTTACAAACATTATAGCAAAGCTGTAATTTAATCATTAATGTTTAATACAATTAAATTACATAAATTATGAGATATCAAATGATCAAAAATGTCACTACTTTGAAAAATAAATTGTAAAAGACAAGACAGTTTTTTTCTTATAATAAATTTACAAGCAATGCAAAATGAAGCAAATCACTAATAAACTATTACATTTATACTTAAAAGCAATTTAAGGAGGGTTAACTGCATAGTACGCCAGAATCAAATAGTTTTACAAAATGAATTTTATAGAAATATCACTTTTAATGCTAATAACACTTAATTTTATTTAAAAAAAAAAATACATTATTTGTTTTTGAATTTAATTGTGAATAATACTGAAATAATTGTTTAGGTATTTATACTAAATTATTATGAAATTATATAAAAAAATACGTAAAGTTATTTGCATGCTAAAAAGATTAATGTACATAACCATAAATTCGTTTGATGGTACTTACATATTAACGCCGCCGCAGCAGCAGCAGAAGTTGCGCTAATGCGCCAATGAAGAGCTGCCAATGCGCCAAAATAGAGACTTTGAATCTATGTTAAACTCTATATTGGCCCATTTTCCACCGAAATCCGATTGACTACTTTGTTTATAAATAAAGTGTTTTATATGTTTTATATATTTTATTCACAAAAATTTTAAGTGTAGATTGGCACCACTTAAAAACTGCCCTAATCTACAGCTGCGGTGAAAATACGTAAATACCCTTTTGATCAACAATACAGCAAAATTACACAAAAAAAGTCAAAGTTTTATATTACCTTATGAGTTTGCATATGTTTCTTAACATTTGATTTTTGTGCAAATGCTCTACCACACACTATACATTGAAAAGGTTTCTCTCCAGTATGGCATCTTATATGTTGCTGAAGATCAAAATTCTTTGTGAAGAATTTGAAGCAATAAGCACAACTTAATTTGCTATCCTGCTAGGGGAAAAAAAATACATATATAAAATTAAAATCTGAATTTGGAGAAGCACTGTAATAATGAGAGTATAATAAAAAATACAAAATATAATTTAACTCTCATATTAACAATGTAAGAATTTTTATTTATTTTATTTGATTACCTGATTATATATATATAATAATAATAATGACAGAATAATATAACAAGAAAAGATTGGAGAAGAAAATTAAACACTTGGTATATGAAATACAAAGGAAATAACAAATAAATAATTTATATAGATAATAAAAATATAACTACACCGCGTAAAAAAAAAATAGAAGGACAGTGATCTTTTGCCAATTAATGTCTCTTATTTTCTCCTAATTACCAGATATTTATGCAGATTTAGTTTAATGACCCTTTTTTTAATTTTAGACAAAAATTAAACATCTACCACTAATATTAATAAAATTAGTATATATAATTTCCGATGCATAAAAAAAGTAGAAGGACACTTGCTAATATATTAAATTTAGTGAGTTGTTCTTTAGTTAAATAGTGATTTTGTACTTTGTTTTATCCTTTTCTGTCAAAAAAATTAATTTGTTTAAAAGTTACGCTGTTTCTCCTGTTCTCAGAAATGCCTAAAGGAATACCTTTGAACTATTTTTAAAAGGCCAAATTTCCGCATATCAAAATGATGGTAAAGGTGTCAGAGAGATTGCTCGATTGTTGCAGATGAGCCCCAATACAGTTTCAAACTTTATCAGAAATCCTTATAAAAATGGAAAGAAAAGAAGACTGGTAGACCGAAAAAAATTAACACCACATGATAAAAAGAAAACTTGTTTGTGTGCTTAAGAAGAACAAAGGAAGTGTTTCAAAGGCAAGAAATCAAGCAGGACTTAATCATGTGACGAAACAAACAGTTTGCAACTATATTAAAAGATCTAAAATATTCATTTTCAAAAAACGGAAACATCATCCTAAGTGGACACAAGCTCACATTGATAACCGTTTAGCGTGGGCTAAGGAGCACATGTCCTGGACTACAGAATGGACTTCTGTGATATTTTCCGATGAAAAGAAATTTAACTTAGACGGTCGAGACGGATATCAGCACTACTGGCATTGTCTGGGGAATGAAGACGAATACTATTCAACATGACAAATAGAAGGAGGGAGTTTAATGGTTTGGTTGGCTGTTGGATACGGAGGAAGGACAAGTCTAGTTTTCTTAAATGGTAGGCAAAACATAGAGACTACATTCAAGTGCTGAATTCCGAGCTTCTTCCTTATGGTTCTGACTTGGGGGAGAAGAGTGGAAGTTTCAGCAAGACAGAGCTTCCCTTTTACACCGCGACTGGAGTCAAAAACTGGTTCCTAACAAATAATGTGGATGTTTTACCATGGCCAGCCAAAAGTCCTGACCTAATATAGTGGAAAACATCTGGGCAATGCTAGTTCGTCGAGTTTATGCTGATGTAAGGCAATTTGAATCGCTAACTCAGCTTCAAGAAGCATTGAATGACTCGTGGGACAATTTTTGTCAAACAGAAGTTCAATCTCTATACAATTCACTTCCAAACAGAATATTTGAAGTTATAAAGGCCAATGGGAAGAACATTCCTTATTAAAATCACTATTTTTTCATTCATTATAATGCTGTCCTTCTACTTTTTTTACATAGTTTCAAAAAAAGAGAAACTATTTTTGTTGCCATTAATATTTTATGTTTGAATATCATAATTCTGATGTTAAAATTGTATTTTTAAAATATTTGTAAAATGTTTCTAATAAAAAATTTTAGTAAAAATAAAATATTTTACGGTTATTGTTATAAAATCAAGTGTCCTTCTACTGTTGTTACATAGTATATTAATTATGTACTAAGTTTAGAAATCTCATTTAAAACTTATTTATTTTAGTATAATAAATAAGTTAAATGAGATTTCTTTTACAGTAACTATATCTTAGCAATAATTAAATAACTATTTTAATGTAATTATGCTTATTATATTATCATATTAATGATAATATAATAAATAAAATGAAAAATAAGGAAATCCTGAAATTTTAAATTAGGATTCTACTGTTTTTAAATGTATAAAGCAAACAATGACAGAATATAGTCTAAAAAGATCTAAATGAAGGAAAGAAGCATGCATTAAATAATTTATGATTACTTAAAGTATTAAAATACTTTTTTATTTTGATTTTCATCATTTTCATTTTCTGTAGCTGGCTTCTTAGTCTTAACCATACTGCTGTGAAACTCAGTAATGATATTCATAGTGCTTGGTTCTTTATCATTACCATTTTGATCATTATTGTTACCAGAATCCAAAGTTTCACAATGAGAAGCCTCTACCACTACAGTAGAATTTTTATCTGCTTCTGGATTATGACACAAGATGGAAGTAGGCTCAGCAGCATTTCCGATATTCAAAACCACACCTGATATAGCATTATTAGCCTGTTGACTAGTTAAAAATATTGGTCTGGAGAGGAATTTGTCATTGATAATTGAGAGTTCAACTGTTTGGGGATGTTGCTGGTCTTGACTAGTGACCTGTTGAAGGACATGCTGAACAGTGGCAGGCACAGCTTGAGAAGTGTAAGTGGAATGAGGCATAATGGCATGACTGGGAACAATGTTTATGTTTGAACTAGAAGTTACAGCTGTTGAAACATTGGAATCTATTGCAGCAGATGAGAGTTGCAGAAGATCTGCTTCAGTTAATACTAAACTTTGTGGGTAATTTGCTAATGATGATGAAGGTATCTAAGAAAGAGACAATAAAAACAGATCAGTGGGATTTATTTCTATAATATGTAAATATATAAATTACAGTAGTATATTTATAATAAGCTGTAATTAAAATAATATTTGAACTAAACACATTTTTTTTTTCCGATTTTTTTTTGTTTAGGTAATTCCAGTGCAATGAAAAATACAATAGAATTGATTGATATAATCTAAATTCCATGAAAACGTTTTATTAATAAGTACAATATTAATATCCCTAAACATAACAACATATGTACAGCTAGAGTATAAGATGCTAAATAACTCATTAGTCTAATTTTTGATTATTAAAAAAAAAAAAACTTAGTGATAGAATAAAAAATAATACACTAAAAATAATTCAAATACAGAAATATAACACATTTTAACTTTACCATTTGAATAATTTATATACAGAAAAAAATATTAAAAATATAAGTAAAATGTTGCAAATGAGTATTTTAAAATATGGATAAAATTAGGTTTTAAGATATTAAATTATTATTTTTATCATTTAATGCTAAATAGAACAATTCATACACAATAACAGAAATATATATATATATATATTTACAAAAGTACTTTATAGTAAATATTTTTCACAAAAATATCTTATCTAAGATTCAATTATGAATGAAAATTATTGACACTTTCAATTATTTCATTTAAATTTCAACAGTAAAATACAATCTTACATTGTGTTTTTACATGAATTGTGAACATTTCTATATTCAACTTATTAAGTATTTTATAATGTTTTACAGTTATATTCATGTTAAATCCATTTTTTATAGCTTAAATTAATAAATTACTTAATAGATACAAAATTAACATTTTTAAATCTTATTTTACAAAACTCATAATTACAATTAATTTGTATGCATATATAAAGTGGCACTTTAAAAAATGGTAGAAAATACAAAAATGCATATTCAGAAGCATCAATGCTTTTACTAAATATTTCTGTTCAAAATATTTCTTTTTGCGTCTTATTAAAACTCCACTGTAAGGATAATCTATTATTAAGATCTTTAGACAGAGATAATTTTAAAATAGAAATTATTTTTTGTTCATAATATGCTTAATTATCCATGAAAATTTCAATAATAAACAAAATACTTTAAGAAGTAAAAAGTTTTGTAACTATGCAAAATTTTAAAAACTTTCTGCAGGCAAAAGTTATAAAATTATTTTTTAATAACATTAAAAGTAATACATTTTTATATTAATTAGCAATACAAGCAGTTTCATCAAAAGAAAACTTGAGGTGTTTTTAACAATCAGTTTTTGAAAAATACAACAATTTTCTACACATGATCTGTGGAATTTACAGCAGTTCTACATACCAATAGTTTTTGTAGCTGTAATTGAAATCTTTTAAACTAGTATACCATTTTTTTAATCTCTAGCAGTTAAAAAAAAAAAAAAAAAAAAGTAAATTGGTGAAAATAAATATGCATAAAAGAATAGTAATAAAAACAAAAATTATTTAAATGATATATTTTATTGCGATAAAAACGCTTCTGTAAAACTTTTCTTAATTCACTATTTATTCAATTTAGCTACTCTCTATCACTTGTTGTCTTTGCTCTTTTTTAAATTCTATTTTCATATTAAAGTTTTATTTATTATCTTAATAATAATTTAGGTAGTACATTTGGAACTAATTTTCATTAATATTCCGGGAAGAAAAATAAAAACTGCAATGGTTACATAGTCTATAATAGGCAAAAAAAAAAAAAAAAAAAAAAAAAAAAATCTGTTTTTGTCTTCTAATGTATAGTTTGCAGATTGCAGGCAGGAAACTGGCAATTCAATATGTTTTTTTGAAACTAATATCTCCGGGAATCAAGTGAACAGGTACTAATTATTCCCTGGTGGAAACAAATATATATATATATATATTTGTTTCAACCAGGAACAATATATATATATAGCTTGTTATTTCTTTAATCATAATAAAAATTATATCAAGTTTTAAAATTTACAACTTTTAAGTATTGATTAAATTTTAAAATTTAGGTGAAAAAAATACTGCAACATTAAAAATGTTTTTTGTTGACTAAAATAGAAATTTATTTAGAAAATTTTGAAATTTATTTAAAATCTAGGGAATGGTTCAGTTTATGAAAAAAGTTTTGCCTTGAAGTCTTTTTGGAAATTTGGAGCATATCTCGAGCAGAGAATATTGGTCTTTTGGATGTGTACTTAATATCTTCTACTGAATATGAGTTAAAATATTGATAATATTAAAAATTTTTATGTTTTAACTAAACAAAATAACTAAATATACAGTTCGATAAGCTGATCATATTTCAGATATCCACAGTACATAAACTGCTTTGGAAACATAGTTAATTTGTCAAACATACTCAATGGGATTTAGTAGACAAAAAGCCACAATAGTATATATAAAAACAAAGAATACTCATGCTGAACTGGCATGCACCACTAATATAAAAAAAAAAAAAAAAAAAATGAATTAAAATTAAAATCAATGAGAGATATTTCAATTTTCTATATTTAGCAAGAATAAATATAATACAATGAGTATTTTTCTTACAAATATAAAAGTAAAATATATTGATTAATTGGAGTAGAAAGGGTAAATGTCAAAGAATGCATTATTCTTTGTTCAATTTAATGTATTTAAAAATTCTGATACTCCCTTATTAGACCTGCCCTGTGATAAATTAGCAAGAAATGAAACATATGTATACAATCTTTGGCAAACTTTTTGAAAATTTGACAATGGTCTTGTTACCATTTAAATAACAGAGGCAGTAGGGAAGCACCTAAACTTTTTATATGTTTCTTACAATTTATAAGTAATTGCAATATATAATTTATAAAAAGAAACATTAATACCTGTATTTTCTGAACTAAAACTGTGTTTTGAGGAAGTCCACATACATTAGAAGGCAAGGTTAAATCAGTAATAGGAGTGACTGTTGAATTGTGACAATCATTTTTATGTTGTAGAAAAACTGGTAATGTTAGGAACTGTTTTTTACATTTTCCACACTGAAAGAGATCACTATCATCTAAAGTAGATCCTAAAATTATAAAGGAAAAAGTTACTGCTTGCATCACTTTTACCTTGTACTTTTTTTCAAAGTAATAAATGAGTTCCCCTCATAAAAGCATTTAATTAAATGGTATATAATAAACAAAAAATATTAAGATTGATCACAAAGCAGATATATTTGACATACATAAAACAGATTTAATTCACAGCAATCGACAACTATTAAAAAGCAGATTTTCCCCCTTTTTTCAATAACAATTATTACTCTTAAACCCCTGATAAATAAAGCAATGATGTATGGTAAATTAATGAGAAAATAATAATAAGTAAGTAAGTAATATTGGCAAATATACAGTTTTTATACAAATATTTTTCTTTTAAATTTACATTCTTAAGTTAGGAATTTTTTATATAAAAAATAATATAAAGAAAATTTTTTTGTTTTGCTGTGCAATCCAACAAGAGTCTTCTTATTAAGTACACAAGAACAACTTTAAAGATACCATTATTAAATATATGCAGAAATTTGCAATCAATTCAAATATGGATAACATTTAATTCATTTCGTATGAATACCATTTAACTGAATGAAACCAGT
Organism: Caerostris extrusa; assembly: GCA_021605095.1. Lineage (NCBI taxonomy): Eukaryota > Metazoa > Arthropoda > Arachnida > Araneae > Araneidae > Caerostris > Caerostris extrusa. The sequence continues at coordinate 85,609 of BPLR01014334.1, read as the reverse complement.
ACGGACACTAGCAGAAATAATTATTCACCCTGTTGTCAGTTGAAGGAAGCAATGGCTAGATCATAAACAATCAATTCAGCAACAGAATAATTAATATTTTTATTATTATGATATTTTGAACTTAATAACACAGAAGTTTTTTTTATACATTACATGATGTTTTAATTTCTTTCTTGACTTGCAAATTTCCACATTATTTATTAATCAATAATAAGGATAATGTTTTTATAAATTTGATGTTGTATAAGCTTTCAATTGTTCTTAAATTTTTAGAACCCTTTTTTAAATTCATTTAATTTTGAAGTAGTTATATAATTAAAATACATTTGAAATAAAATAGAACAATATGTTTCCCAAATTTACTAGAAGTTTTAAGCAGATAAAAAAGCATCTTTTTTACAAGATAGATATCATACATAACATCATTAAACAATAAAGGTATTTCATGACAATATTATTAACATTAGTATCAAAATATTAATTATTTTTATTAACAAACAAACAAAATCACCTGTTTCTTGTTGAGCGATGATTTGTGAATCTAACATATTGCTAACAGTTAAAACTGTTTGTTTGTCATTTAAAGAAACTCCTGAAACACTGGCAGCTGAAAATTAAACAAAATTTTGAGTTTGAAGTTTAGCAGATAAAATCAGTGTCAATTATTTCTTAGCAAAATTCGTAAGTATTAAAAACTATTCAAATAAAAGAAAAGCTAATGCAGATCTGAGACTAAATATAAAATTATTAAAAACAAATTTAGATAATTATTTTTTAACAAAAAATTAGCTGACCTGGGATAGCTTCAAACATCAGCTGCGCCATCTTGAATGTTTTTGTTGATTATTTTTAAGGTTAAGTTTTGATGTTTTAAGCCTACTTCTGATTTTAGAACATGATTGATTGATTGAGTTTTGTGAAGGTCACTACAAAAAGAGTTATAACGTCCTCAAATGTCAACTAAAATCTCAAGGGCAAATAAAATAAAAAGAAAAAAATATTAGGATAAAAATAATTATTATTGTAAAAAAATTAAATGGCCCATGAAATTTCTGTTATAGTCTATTGCAAAAATACAATAAAGTTTATTTAGAAAATCGTTTTATTTAACAGTAATAAAAATTCATTTTCTATTTTTCAATATGACTCTGGCTTTGGTTGTTGGTGATTAGTTAGTTTTATTAACATCAATATAAGGCGTTTTCCCGAGATTATTTGTAAAAAGTGAAGATTTTCTTCCAAGAAAGACTCAGGAAACAAAAAGTAATTATTTTCTGTCCTGCATTTTTATAAAGCCTCAAAGAATATATAGAAAATCCTCTATTATACAGTTCGATAGGTTTTTATAATTACCACTTCTTGATTCTAAATTAGTACTTCATTAATAGCAAAAACGAATTCAAATAGAAGATAATTAAATACATTATGCCACGATTTGTGGATCCGTTTTGAAGTTTAATAACAAAGTGATACAAAATTGTTATGGAGTTGTTCAACAAAAAGAATATTCGAGATCACGGGCGAGAGTAACATTCTTTTATTTCCACTTTGCTCCCTAAATTAATCAACAATTTAATACTGAAAAGGTAAAAAATATGAATTCAATGTAGCAGAACCCTCCGTGAGGAACATTGGGTTGTAGAATTTGCTGTTGTAGGGACAAAGGATCACGCATCAAGAGGACTGCTACTGAAAAACTATTCATCCAAATTCTTTGCGCTTTCTTTTATCTTAACTGAATACTTAAGAAAAGAATTACAAATTATGTCTGAGTTTTTGTATATATATATGCATATATATTTATATATATATATGCATAGGTTGTAACCGTGATTCCTCCAACATGCTGGTAAGAGTGCCCAATTGTGGCGTTCAGGAGAAATGGTCAGTTGGCTACAAGACTCTTACCCGAGAGAAAATAGGGCTCTAGCCTGCTCTCCTCTGAGTAACGTTTACAATGAGTAATGTTTAGTTATATGGTCTACAACTATAATCCTAATCACCACGAACAGTTAAAATATATCACTCTCCAGCTCTACGCAACCTACGGTTTAAAGTGGATTCGTATTAGTTGGCCTGTGGTACCGAGCGCCACAGACTCTCGACCGGAGAATGTAAACTCAACTTTGCGTATATTTGGCGACTCGCATGCTGCTGCGGTAGCCGATATTTCGGGTTTTCGGCTTAGAAGTGGAGTCCTTCCAAGAATCTATAGTTATAGTTTTAAATGTGTTAAATATTATATGCCTGTTGTGTTTGTGTGCGTGTAAATAAAGTTGTGAGTTCTCAACCTGTCTCTCAAGTATCTCAATCTAACTACACCCAGTAATAATCTGGCTGCCAACCTGCACACTACAATATACGTATATATATATATATAATATGCATATTAATTTATTTAAATACTTTTAAAAATAATATATACATATATATAAAATAATATATTCATATATGTACCTAAAATCATCCTTAAGAATAGACATTGATTTAGAATGCACTTCTACCTAAGCCATTCTCCATTAAAGTGGTAGAGATGTAACATATTTAACTTAATGCAGGGTTTATTATGGTGGCTGATGCACTGCATCCACCTTGTGCCACTGCAACCAAATATATCCAGTGACTATAATGCCACTGCAACCAAATATATATATAATGCCACTGCATATTTTTTTTTCTTTCTTGAGCAAAAATTTCTCTCAAATTTTTAACTCTTGGTACTCATTTAGTTAAGTTATGTCTAGGGCTTGATGGGCCAGTGAATAGCGCTCGGTGCCCCATGTTTCGAATACCGACGATGCCATGGATGTTTGCAGAGGTTCGGAATCTACTTTAAGACTTAGGTCCCAATCTAATATGACTGTAGAGTGTTGGGCTGACAACACTACCCCATAAAAAGTCAGTGTCACGGAGCCAAGTCAGACATTTACCTACGGCTGCTCCATACCAACATCCAACTAAATCGTCTTTACAAGGTTTCTTGATGGTGCTGTCTACTGAAGTGGGATAAGAAACAACAAGTTATGTCCGTTCAATATCGATTTCTAAACAATTGAAATTGGGTAAAATATATGTCCTTAAATGGAAGTATTACTTTCGAAGATATTTTTATAGAATTTTTCTTTTTAAAAAGAATAAAAAAATTTAAAATTTGTTAAGTTGATCGTTAACATTTTACAGAATATTTCTTTTAAAATGAATGAATATATTTAAAACTGATAAGATAATCGCTAACAATTTATAGAATTATTCTTTTAAAAAAGCATTGAAAATTTTTAAATTGGTAAGTTAATCACCGTCATTTTATAGAATTTTTCTTTAAAAAAAATGATAATATTATAAACTGACAAGTTAATTGCTGGGAATAATGAATTTTCTAAAGTTTTTTTAATTAATTTTTTAACAAATTCAAAATTTAATTTTTCTTTTCGATATCATAAGTAATGAAAAACTGTTGTTAATAGAACATACCTTCTAAGAAAAAATAGAAAAGAACCGTGTTTTCAACAACTAATAGAAAATATTTTCTCCGAAAAAAAATCCTTACTGTAGACGAATTATTTTTTTATCAAATTTCTGTTTATAAATTATTTCTATTTTCTGAGAAATTTTCTTTTTAATTTATGTTTCTTTTTCCAATCAAATAGATGTTACATCAAAGAAAATGCAAAGATATTATTCTGTTTAAAATTCCTTTGTATATTAAATATGCAATAAACGAATTATTTCATTTTTTTAAATCTGATATTCATCTGATCTTTTTTAAATGTGATTCTCAGAAGTGTCTGATGAATTATTTATTACGATTCATTGAATATGAAAGCAAAACTTTGTTGCCATTCTGTAGTGTAATCAGTCTGCTAAATTGAATATCCGATAATTCCAAAAGAATTTGTTATGTTCTTTGTATCTGTTCTGTAGTCACGTAAAAGGCCGAGATCAATTGCCGAACAATCATTAATGAATTCCTTGTGAGGACAAATTGCCCAGACATGTGCCTGTTATTTGTTTGTAAGGTCCTTTTATGTGCAGCAGATGACTAACACACATTGTCACGTATGCATTCTTTGCCTTCCAGTGGGCATACAAAAAAGATCAAAAAGCTAATTTTTCCTTTATAGTTTTACTTAATAGTAATTTATTTTTATATCATTTTTAAGAAATAAATTTGATTTCTAAAATATGTTCCTTCCAGAGGGCATAAAAAAAAGATCCAAAAGCTAATTTTTTTCTTTATAGTGTTTCTTAATAATAATTTCTTAATATTATTTTTAATATCGCTTTGAGGAATAAATACTATTTCTAAAACGTGAAATCGTAATTATATTTCTGAAAATATCAAAGACTTAAGCCAAAATAGATTCAGGATAATTTAGTTAATCAAAAAAAAAAACAAAAAAAAACAAACAAACAAAAAAAAGGAATTATAAATAAATTGATTTTAAGTTGATTAAAGCAAGCATAGTTTGCTCCTCCTTGTAAATGCGACCTGATGGCCTATTGTCTAGTGATCTGGCCTTTGGTACCATAAGCTTCAGGTTCAAATCCTGACAGTGGCATGGATGTTTGTGAGTGGTTCGGAATCCACGTTAAGCTATAGGCGCCTGTCTAATTAGCCTAAGTTGTGCACAAAATGACAGTAGAGAGACAAACCAAAATCGACCTATCTGTAAATTGTCATATTCGTATTTATGTTCCGCCATAAAATCATAAAATGTGGTTCTTTAATAAGGTTTTTGTTTATATTAAATACAATAAAAAATGATGTACATACGGTAGTTCATTGTTGATTTTTTGTCGTAAACGTAACAAAGGGGATTGATGGCCGATTGACTGGCGCTCTGAACGCTCAGTGCCACAGGTTTCGGGTTTGAGTCCAGGCGGTGACTTGGAGGATTGTAGTGGTTCGGTATCTATTTTAAGCTGTAGGTGCGCGTCTAATATGACTGTAGAGTGTTTGGGGTAGGGCTGATATTCTTACCTCGTAAAAGTCAGCGGGGTAGACATTACTAAAATATTGAAATTGCGTAAAATATTTTTCCTTAAATGGAAAAATTTCTTTCAAAGAATGTTTTACGGAATTTTTCTTTTAAAAAAGAATGAAAGATTTAAAACCTGTGAAGTTAATCGATGGGCACAATGAATTTTCAAATGTTTTTCAATTAATTTTCTAACAAATTGAAAATTAAATTTTTTTTTTTCGATATCATAATCAATGAAAAACTTGTTATCTAATGTGACATAAAAAGATAAAAAAAAAAAAAAAAAAAACCTTACTGCAGACGATTATTTTTATCAAATTTCTATTTTTAGAATTAATTTCCTTATTCTGAGAAATTTTCATTTAATTTAGGTTTTCCCCCAATCAAATAGGCGTCACATCAAAGAAATGTGCAAAGATATCATTCTACTTAAAATTCCTTTGTATATTAAATATGCAATAAACGAATAATTTCATTTTTAAAAACTGTTATTTAATACGATTCGCAAAATCAGATGAATTATTTATTACAACTCATTGAATATGAAAGCAGAACTTTGTTGCATTTATTCTAGAGTGTAATCAAAAATTGCATATCCGAAAGAATTCGTTCTGTTCTTTGTATCGTTCTGCAGTCACGTAAAAACGCAAAGAACAATCATTAATGAATTCCTTGTGAGGACAAATTGCCCAGACATGTGTGGTTGTTATCTGTCTGTAACGTCTTTTTATGCGAAGCAGATGACTAACACACATTATCATTTACGCATTCTTTGCCTTCCATGGGCATAAAAAAAAAAGATCAAAAAGCTAATAGTTTTTCCTAATAATAATTTATTAATGTTATTTTGATATCATATTGAGAAATAAATACGATTTTTCTAATGTGAAAGAGTAATTATATTTTGGAAAATGTCAAAAATATTAACTTAAATAGATTCACGATAATTTTATTTATTGCAAGTAAAAGACATATAAACAAAAATGAATTATAAATAACTAACTTTTAATATGATTAACGCAAACATAGTCTGCTCTGCTTTGTAGATGCGGCCTGATTGGCAAGTGATCGCTGTGTTCTTTGGTATCACAGGCTACAGGTTCGAATTCTGCGGTGGCATGAATGTTTGTTAGTGGTTTGAAATCCATATTAAACTATAAGTCCCGATCTAATTAACTTAAAGTGTGCAAAAATTGACAGTATAGCGACAAACCATACCAAAACTCCTTGTAATTTGTCATATTTATGTTTCATCATAAAATGAGGTTTTGTTTATATTAAATAGAATAAAATTAAGAATGCACATACCATAGTTCATTGTTGATTTTATAGTGGTAAAACGTAACAAAGGGACTTGATGGCAGTGTGACAAGCACTCTGGCTCTCGGTGCCACAGGTTTCGGGTTCGAGTCTCGGCGGTGCCATGGATGTTTGATGATGATGTTCGGAATCTACTTTAAATCATAGTTTCCGGTGTGATAAGACTGCAGAGAGTTGGGTATTGTGGACTGACAACCTTATTTCGTAAAAAGTCAGCTGGGTAGTCATTACTAAACAATTGAAATTGCGCAAACTTTATGTCCGTAAATGGAAATATTTCTTTCAAAAAAGGTTTCATGGAATTTTTCTTTTGAAAAGAAGAAAAAATTTCAAAACTGGGAAATTAATCGCCGGAAAAAAAAGGATTTTCTAACGTTTTTTAAAAATTAATTTTTAACAAAATGAAAATATGATTTTTTTTTTCGATATCATAATCAATGAAAAACTGTTGTTAAAAGCTAATACAACATAAAAGTAAAAAAAAAAACTTTTATCAAACTTTTATTTTTACATAATTTTCAATTTCTGAGAAATTTTAATTTAATTTATATTTCTTTCCCAATCAAATAGGCGTTATATCAAAAGAAATGTGCAAAGATATTATTCCATTTAAATTTCCTTGTATATTAAATATGCAATAAACGAATTATTTCATTTGTTCGAATCTGATATTCAATGCAATTCGCAGAAGTTTATGATGAATTATTTATTACGACTCATTGAATATGAAAGCAGAATTTTGTTGCATTTATTCTATAGTGCAATCAGTTTGCTAAATTGAATATCCAATAATTCCGAAAGAATTCGTTCTGTTCTTTGTATCTGTTCTGTAGTCACGAAAAAGCAAGATCATTGCCGAACAATCATTAATGAATTCCTTGTGAGGACAAATTGCCGAGACACGTGGGGCTGTTATTTGTCTGTAACATCCTTTTATGTGCAGCAGATGACTAACACACGTTGTCACGTATGCATTCTTTGCCTTCCAGTGGGCATGAAAAAAAGATCAAAAAGCTAATATTTCCTTTATAGTTTTTCTTAATAATAATTTCTTAACATTATTTTGATATCATTTTGAGAAATAAATACGATTTTTAAAATGTGAAATAGTAATTATATTTTGGAACATGTCAAAGACTTAAGCGAAAATAGATTCAGGATAATTCAATTAATCAAAAGTAAAAGACAAATAAACAAAAATGAATTATAAATAAATAAATTTTAATTTGATTAAACCAAACCTAGTCTGCTCCTTTTTGTAAAGGCGGCCTGTTGGCCAAGTGACTAGTGCTCTGGCCTTTGGTATCAGAGGCTTCAGGTTCGAATCCTGACAGTGGTATGGATGTGTGTAAGTAGTTCGGAATCCACTTTGAGCTATAATTCCCGGTCTGTTTAGCCCTTGTGTGCCCAAACTGACTATAGAGCGAAAAACCAATCCTGTTTGTAAATTGCCATTTTTACGCTTCTTCAAAAATTTTGTTATTTAATAAGGTTTTGTTTATATTAAATAGAATAAAAAAAAATGTACATAACGTATTCATTGTTGATTTTCTAATGGTGAAAGTAACAAAGAGACCTGATGGCCGAGTGACTGGGGCTGTGGCGCTGGATGGTTTCGATTCGAATCTGGCGGTGCCATGGATGGAATTTTCGGAATCTACTTTTCTACAACTCCTAATGATAATGGATGGAATGCTTATGGAGTATGGAATCTACTTTTAAGGCGTAGGTCCCGGTCTAATATGACTGTAGAGCATGGCTGAACACCTTACCTGTCAGCAGGATTGTCATTAATATACCATTGAAATTGCGTAAAGCATATGCCCTTAAATAGAAATATTTCTTTTAGAGAATTTTTCTTTTTAAAAGAATGAAAGTTTTAAAAACTGTAAAGTTAGACACAATGAATTTTCTAACACTTTTTAAAATTAATTTTCTAACAAATTGAACATAAAAATTTTTTTCGATATAATCAATGAAAAACTTGTTAGATCATAGAACATAAAACGATTAAAAAAAAAAAAAAAAAAAAAACCCTTATTGCAAACGATTATTTTTATCAAACTTCTGTTTTAGATTATTTTCTTTTCCTAAGAAATTTTTATTTAATTTATGTTTTTAGCTCAAATAAGCGTTACATCAAAGAAATGTGCAAAGATACGAGTATTATTCTATTTAAAATTCATTTGTATATTAAATATACAATAGACGAATTATTTCATTTTCGAATCTGATATTCAATGCGATTCGCAGAAGTGCCTGATGAATTATTTATTACGACTCATTGAATATCAAAGCAAAACTTTGTTCTATTCTATAGTGTAATCAGTTTGCGAAATTGAATATCCGATAGTTCCGAAAGAATTCGTTATGTTCTTTGTATCTGTTCTGTAGTCACGTAAAAGGGCGAGATCAATTGCCGAACAATCATTAATGAATTCCTTGTGAGGACATATTCCCCAGACATGTGTGGCTGTTATTTGTCTGTAACGTCTTCTTATGTGCAGCAGATGACTAAACACGTTGTCACGTATGCAGCGGGCATAAAAAGAGATCAAAAAGCTAATTTTTCCTTTATAGTTTTTCTTAATAATAATTTCTTTTTATGTCATTTTGATATCACTTTGAGAAACAAATATGATTTTTGTAAAATCGCAATTATTTTTTGGAAAATGTCAAAGACTTAAGCGAAAAATAGATTCAGTTAATTCAATTAATCAAAAATAAAAGACAAGCAAATAAAAACGAATTACAAATAAATTAATTTTAATTGGATTAAAGCAAGACTTCTTGTAAAGGTGGCCTGATGGCCAATTGAATAGCTCTCTGGCCTTTGGTATCACAGGCTTCAGGTTGGAATCCTTGTGATGGCATGGTTATTTGTGAGCATTTCGAAATCCACATTTGTAGGTCACGAACTGTTTTAGCCCTCGTGTGCACAAAATGAAAGTAGAGAAACAAACCAAACCTCATTGTAAATTGTCATATTTTTTTATTTCCATAAAATGTGGTTATTTAATAAGGCTTTGCTACCAAATACAGTAAAAAAAAATGTGCATAAAGTTCATTGTTGATTTTCTAGTGGTAAACGTATTAAAGGAACCTGATGGCCGAGTGACTGGCGCTCTGGCACTGGGTGTCACAGATTTCGGGCGAGTCCAGATACTTGGATGCTTGATAATCTGTTTTAATATGTGAATATGACTGTAGAGCGTTTGGGCTAGGGCTGACAACCTTACCTCGTAAAAAGTCAGCAGGGTAGTCATTAATAAACAATTGAAATTGTTTAAAATATATGTCCTTAAATGGAAACATTTCTTTTAAGAATGTTTTATTTAATTTTTCTTTAAAAGACTGAAAATTTCAAAATATGTTAAAAAGCTTAACAATGAATTTTGTAACGCTTTTCTTAAAATTTATTTTCTAACAAATTGAAAATAAAATTTTTTTTTTTCGATATCATAATCAAAGAAAAACTTGTTGCTAATAGAACATAAAAAATATTTTAAAAAAAAATAATAATTAATAATAATAATAATAAAAACTATTTTATTTTATCAAACTTCTGTTTTTTGATTATTTTCCTTTTCTAAGAAATTTTCATTTAATTTATGTTTTTAGCCCCAATCAAATAAGCGTTACATCAAAGAAATGTGCAAAGATACGAGTATTATTCTATTTAAACATTCCTTTGTATATTAAATATGCAATAAACGAATTATTTCATTTTTTTTAAGAATCTGATATTCAATGAGATTCGCAGAAGTTTCTGATGAATTATTTATTACGACTCATTGAATATGAAAACAAAACTTTGTTCTATTCTATAGTGCAATCAGTTTGCTAAATTGAATATCCGATAATTCCGAAAGAATTCGTTATGTTCTTTGTGTCTGTTCTGTAGTCACGTAAAAACACAAGATCAATTGCCGAACAATCATTAATGAATTCTTTCTGAGGACAAATTGCCCAGACATCTGTGGCTGTTATTTGTCTGTAACATCTTTTATTTGCAGCAGATGACTAACACACATTGTCACGTATGCATTCTTTGTCTTCCAGTGGCCATAAAAAAGATAAAAAGCTAATTTTTCCGTTATAGTTTTTCTTAATAATAATTTCTTAATGTTATTTTTATATCTTTTGAGAAATAAATACTATTTTTTAAAATGTGAAATTGTAATTATTTTTTGGAAAATGTCAAAGATTTAAGCAAAAATAGATTCTGGATAATTTAGTTAATCAAAAATAAAAGACCAATAAACATGAGGGCCTATTGTCTAGTGATCTGGCCTTTGGTACCACAAGCTTTAGGTTCAAATCCTGGCAATGGCATGAATGTTTGTTACTGGTTCGGAATCATCATTAAACTGAAGGCCACGGGATAGTTAGCCTAAAGTGTGCACAAAATGACAGTCGAGAGAAAACCTCATTTGTAAATGTCATATTTATGTTTCGCCATAAAATCATAAAATGTGGTTATTTAATAAGGTTTTTTTTATATTAAATATAATAAAAAAAGATGTACATGCAGTCGTTAATTATTGATTTTCTAGTGGTAAACGTAACAAAATTGTCCTGATGGCCGAGTGACTAGCGCTTCTGCCACTCGGTGCAACAGGTTTCGGGTTCGAATCCAGGCGGTGCTATGAACGTTTGAAGGGGTTCGTAATCTGTTTTAAATCGTAGATTCCGGTCTAATAGGACTGTAGAGCTTTGGGTGTAGGGCTGACAACCTTATCTCGTAAAAAGTCAGTGGGGTAGTCCTTACTAAATAATTGAAATTGCGTAAAGCAAGCATAACTTAATCCTACTTGTAAATTGTTACTTTTGTGTTTCTCCTAAAAGTGGTTATTTAATAATGCTTTATTTCCATTAAATGCAATAAAAAAAGAATGCCGACACCGTGGTTCATCCTTGATTTTCTAGTGGCAAACATAACAATTAGTTTACAGTGTAACATTTTTCCCAAGGAAAAAAATATAACACTTCTGTTTCCATTGGAAAGGAATGTATATTCTTTAATAAGTGCATAATAAGAACCAATCACTCAAGTCTAACAGCAGAACGTAGTATCGTGGATATTTATATTACATGCAATTAGTGTTATGTACTAATGAGAACATTTCACTCAATTTTGACAGCAGATAATCGGTGCCATGCATATTGAGACCCCATGAACTTAGCGATGTCTGTCAACCTTCACAGGATAGACTACACCATGAGCTGTTGCATCGTGATTGGTGACAGACCATGTGATGAGAAAATGTCTACTCCACTTAGAAGTGAGTGAAGTTGACCATCTCCTTATTGACGGATTTTCTTAAAGGGAAGTTTTTGGAGAAGGAGAGTAGATAGTTCTGCGACGAGTCCACAAGAAGTGATGTTTTTCTCGTTTTCACTGAAGTGACAGAACAGGCCTGAGTTTCCGCCTGTTTTCGAAGTGAGCCTCTTGTGGTTTCATGTATCATACCGTGTTATAATTAAGGTCTGCAGCAGACCACTTATTTTGAGATTCGATGTAGACTCGAGAACTCTGCAAATCTCCGTCCTTGAGTAACTGTCTTTGTGTATCTAATTTATATCTTAAATTTTCATTTTTTATGGAAATAGAGTTCTGTATATGTATATATATATATATATGCTTGTAAATAAAAATTAAAGTTTTCCGATGAACCTGAAAGTGGCGCTCTTCTTGAAGCCGTTATAGGTCTAGTATAGGCAGAGACATTACGTAACCCTATACTTTACAATAGTAACCTCATGAAGATAATTCTCTACTTAGCTATGTGTGGTTATTATGTGGTTTTTATCATTTGGCAGAATAAAAGATTCAGCAACTGCATTTGCATAGGAACGAATACTTGGATCAAGAACTTCCTCTCTATATTACTGAGCAGTAACAGTTCCTCTTGAGGCGATATATATCATCATAGTGGTGCCATCAAAAACTCAACCGCCACATGCATACTCTGGAACGAGAACATAATCTGAACGTGAACGTTATCTGACTCTGTCATGGATTTGACTGAGCTAATAGAGAGTTTTTGCGTAAAATTTTTTTATCGTCCGATATTTTTTTCTTCCTAGAGCGGTTGCTCATAGGAATAGCTCAGTACCGCAGATATGCATGTGCAATAGTATGATGTTTCCTATGAGCATGCACACTAGGAAGAAAAATATAGGACGATAAAAACGTTATGCAAAAACTCTCTAATAGTGGGTTCCTTTCTTCAGTCAGACCGACAATCGTCTTGAGTCACTTTGCAAATCTTAGATATTAAGAACTATCATAAAAGGAGAAAATTAAAAGTCTAATTCAAATAAAATGCATTATTTATAGTATTCTGCATAAGTGTAACCTTATAGAATAATATTACATAGATATTCTAGAAGAAAAAGTTTATTTGTATTCATGATATAAATTTAATTTTTAATATAAAAATTAACTGTTTTAAAATAATTTTTAAAATTAATTAGATGCTTAAAATTTATATTTTAAATAAAGAGATTAAGAAAAATGACCATATTTTGAAATTAAAGCTTTCTCTAAATAAGCAGATGATCTAATCTAAAAAGAAATAATGAAATTATTAATATTTTAATAGCGATTAGTGGAATTAACTGATTTCACTAAATATATTATTAGTGCAATTAAATAATCGGAATTAGTTTTGGGAGCTACATTTTTTCCTAATTTCTTCCGTGAAATAAATTTCAGTTTAAATTTATATTTTGATAGTAATCTAATTGAAAATTGATTACTCCATTTGTTAAGTTATTTTTCTCTTTTAAAACAAATTGAGATTATCATTTATTGAAATAACAATTGTAAAATAGAATTTAACTCTCGTAATATTAAAAACATGCATATAGTAAGAGCTATCATCGATAAAAACAAACATATAATTTGGAAATGAACAAAATAATTTGGAAATTAAATGAAAGAACTGATATAATTGTGGATCTTACAAAAATTAGTTCAATTAAAATATTTTATAACTAACACAAAAATGTAAATTAGATTATCTTATTACGTAGAATATCTTAGTAGAATTTATTAACTCAACTTTAAAATAAATTTTATTATTTATCTTTGGCAAAAACAAATATATTTTTAAATTTCAAAAGAGTATAAAAAATTACCACAATTCATTACAATTTTTATCAATGAGAATATTAAATTCTTTTTTAATTATTAAAATTACAACTGAAAAAGGTGGTTAACATAAGAAAACTGGTGAAGTGAGAAAATTTACATGTATTATTTTGTTTGAAACATTTCGTTCACTAGATGGCAGCACGATGATTCCCGTCGTTAACAGCATAGTTTCTGAAAAATTCTATGAACTTTGTAGAATTTCGTCAATAATTATTTCATAAGTGGCATTGATTAAAACAATATAAATTAAACTCTGGAACTAGATTAAATATAAAATACAAAATGAATACATTTTTTTTTTTTAATTTATTAACTAATTTAAGAAAATTGCTGGAACTGATAATTTAAAAATAAATATAAGTTTGAATTAAAACGATTTATGCAACTAAATTAAATTCATTTATACATTTTCAAGAAAATTGCGTAAGCATAATTTATTATTTTATTATTATTATGTAATTATTATAATTTATAATTTAAAATTAAGTTTTGCGAAAATGACAATTATTAGTGAAATTTTGTTGATAAATATATAATAAAAGAATTATTGTAGCAAGCATGTAATAAAAAAAATACCCCTGATTCTAAGAAAATTTAAATTAACAAAGTTATCCATTACCCGGCTCAAGTCCCAGGGGGAACATGCGCAGCTAGTGTTCAGGGATGTGTAAGTGCGAATCCGCTGGAGAATTCCTCTTTGTAATCATTGTTTCAGAAACGAGGTGATTGATGGCGATTGTAACAGTATGTGTAAAACAGCTTCGTATAAATAGTCAGGCTGACTGGTGGGGTTTTTTTTTTTACACGACAATGGGAAAAATACAAAATAAAAAGAAGAAAATGCACACAAAAGAGTTCCACAAAGTTGACCGAAGTTATTGACTTAAGTGTTCTCTAGCATATCAGTATCTCCCCGTCTCGAATTTGCCATGAAGTGTCAAACAACGATGGAGATGAACTCGATTCATTTATAATGCCTGTTTAAACTGTAGGTCTCGGTCTGTTTAGCCCTCGTGTGCAAAAGATGATCATAGAGCGACAACCGAAACTAAACCTCTCATCATCGTCATCCTCATCAGTGGCGCAACAGTCTCATGATGGTACAAGTCCGTCTGTCTATTGACCGATTTCGAGACGAGAGAGGTTTTCTACGGGGCAGGATTGTCAGCCCTACGCCCAAAGTTTTACAGCTATATTAGACCAGGACCTATGGTTTTAAAGTGGATACCGAATTACTACAGACATTCTTGACACAGCCAGTACTCGAATCCATCCATGCGCTAGTCACTCGGCCATCAGGCCCTGCTTCCTCATGGCCAATGAAAAGCTTTTCCGAGTTTTGGATTTATTGGGCCCATACCAGGTATTAATAAGGATTTTTGCCTGACATACTTTGGAAATCCAAATCCACCAGACTATTTAGACCCAGACTTCCGTGTTTAGTACTTCGAAATCTCTTATAGAAAGAGGAACTATACATATATAACCATTCTTTTCTATATATTGACAGGTACTAATAGAAAAACATCGAACTTTTCAACTAACCCTGTTTATAAACCCGAATCGAAGTATCCGAATATAAATAGATTATTTCATGCGCTGTTTCCAGGAAAACCCGAAAACCTGAAACTAATTTATTAGGAAATTCTTGGTGAAGAAAACAGCAAAATGGTACTACTTGTGCAGTGTCTCCATCCTGAAGACGGCTCGAAAATTATGAATCTGGAGAGTGAAGCGTGAAGGATGGAACCATCAAGAGTTACGGGGAAAGCGGCAGCCATGTTTAACTTTTATCAGGATGAAATAGGTCCCTTTTTGCTTTTGCGCTTTATTTTTGCCGGGGATGAGTTCGGTGACGACACCGTGGAAGTCCCTGTCACAACTTAGTTGTGAAGAAAGGAGATTAATTAAGCTAAAACTAACAATTCTGGGAACTCTTACTTTTGTATGTAGTATTTGTGTCAAATATTTTACCAGAGATGTTTCGGTACCTAGATGTAATCCATTAATATAATAACATTATTATAGGTAGAGTGTAGAAAATAGATTACGTATGTAGAAACTGAATTATATTATATTGGCATTAAATTTTTGAGTTTGTGAGATACCGTTATAAATTGAAATTATAAATAAAAGTGGTTGCTGAATTTTAATGGCAGTTGCAATTAGTTGTATAAGAAAGTTTTTATAAAATTTGTTCTGCAATTGCATATGATATTGCAGCATCACATCAATAGTACAGAAGTAATTACAATAGGGAAATGTAAATAATGAAGGATACATAAGTGATGGAGGAATACAATTAATACTTACTGTAAATATAAATGGGAGCCTGAGGGATGAGTTATTTAGCTCTCTGGTGCTCGATGCCGTAGGTTTCGGTTTCGGGTTCTGCTGGTGCCATAGATGTTTGCAGTGGTTTCGAATTCACTTTAAACGGCAGGTCACGATCTAATATGACTACTTGTACTACACCACGTCACTGGGAATAGTGCTGAGTTGCACCTATACAGTTTGGGAATGATGTGGGTGAGAAGTCTGACTAGGCTCCGTGACGCTCTTCAGCCATATTAGATCGTCACCTACGGTTGAAAGTGGATTCCAAACCCTTGCAAACATCCATTGCACCACCACGAGTAGAATCCGAAACCTGTGGCACCGAGAACCAGAGCGCCAGTTACTCGGTCATCAAGTGGAATAAGAAACAACATAAGTACATTTTACACTGCAACCCAATGGAAAATTTTCACGATTTTTGGGTTTATTGTGCCCATACTAGGAGTTGATTTGGATTTTGTCTGACGTAGTTCGGAAATCCAAATCCAACATTCTATTTAGGCCCGGACTTCCGAGTATACTATCAAATCTCTTATGAAAAAAAGGAACTATACATATATAACCATTCTTTCTATATATTGACAGTTACTAATAGAAACATATCGAACTCTTCAACTAACCCTGTTCATAAACCCGAATCGAAGTATCCGAATATAAATAGATTATTTCATGCGCTGTTTCCAGGAAAACCCGAAACTAATTTATTAGGAAACTTCTTGGTGAAGAAAACAGCAAAATGGCATTACTTTTGCAGTGTTTCCAACATGAAGAAGTTCGAAAATTATGAATCTGGAGAATGGAGCGTGAAGGATGGAGCCATCAAGAGTCACCGGGGGATAGCGGCGGTCATGTTTGACTTTTATCGGAATGAAATAGGGTCACGTTTTTGCTCATTTGCACTTCATTCTTTGCCGGGGTTGAGTTCGGTGACGACATCATAGAAGTCCCTGTCACAACTTAGTTGTGAAGAAAGAAAATCAATTAAGCTAAAACCAACAATTCTGGGAATTCTTACTTTTGTATGTAGTATTTCTGTTAAATA
Source organism: Caerostris extrusa (assembly GCA_021605095.1). NCBI lineage: Eukaryota > Metazoa > Arthropoda > Arachnida > Araneae > Araneidae > Caerostris > Caerostris extrusa. Next base: position 68,766 of record BPLR01014334.1, on the reverse strand, counting down.
TATTACCAGAGGTACTTCGGTCATCAAATGTAATCCTTTAATATAATAACATTATTATAGGTAGCAGATCGAAAATAAATAAAAGTGGTTTCTGATTTTTAAAAGGCAGTTGCAATTAATAGTATAAGAAGGTCTTTATAAAAATTTGTTCTGTAGTTGCATACGATATTGCTGTAACACATCAATAATACAGAAGTAATTACGACAGTGAAAAGTAAGTAATGAAAGATACATAAGGGATGGAGGAATACAATTAATACTTACTGTAAATATAGATGGAAGCCTGAGGGAGGAATAGCTAGCGCTCTGGTACTCGATACCGTAGGTTTCGGTTTCGGGTTCTGCTGGTGCCATAGATGTTTGCAGTGGTTTCGAATTCACTTTAAACGGCAGGTCCCGATCTAATATAACTACTACTACTACTACTCCTACATCACACCATGTCTGTGCCTAGAGCCGAGTTGCCCCTATACAGTTTGGGAATGGTGTGGGAAAGAAGTCTGACTGGGCTTCGTGACGCTCTGCAGCCATATTAGACTACATTATGGCTGTGGCATACTAGCCTACGGGACTTACTGTTTAAGGTGGATTCCGAATTCATATAAATCCATGGCACCGCCGGGAGTCGAACCCGAACCTGTGCACCAAGCACCACAGAGCTAGTCACTCGGCCATTAAGTGGGATTAAATTAACATAAGTATATTTTTCACTAGAAACCCAATTGAAAGTTTTTCGACTTTTGTGTTTATTGTGCCCAAACCAGGAATTTATATGTATTTTGCCTGTCGTAATTCAAAAATCCAAATCCATCAGGCTATTTAGCCCGGAACTTCAAATCTCTTACTTAATAAGGAACTGTATAGACAACCATTTTTTTTATATATTGACAGATACCAATAGAAAAATATCGAACTTTTCAACTAACCCTGTTTATAAACCCGAACCGAAGTATCCGAATATAAATAGATTATTTCATGCGCTGTTTCCAGGAAAACCCGAAAACCTGAAACTAATTTATTAGGAAATTCTTGGTGAAGAAAACAGCAAAATGGTACTACTTGTGCAGTGTCTCCAACCTGAAGAAGCTCGAAAATTATGAATCTGGAGAGTGGAGCGTGAAGGATGGAGCCACCAAGAAGTCACCGGGGAAAGCGGGCAGCCATGTTGAACTTTTATCTGGATGAAATATGGCCACGCTTTTGCTCATTTACGCTTTTATTCTTTGCCGGGGATGAGTTCGGTGACGGCACCATGGAAGTCCCTGTCACAACTTAGTTGTGAAGAAAGGAAATTAATTAAGCTAACTAACAATTCTGGGAATTCTTACTTTTGCATGTAGCATTTCTGTCAAATATTTTGTACCAGAGGTGTTTCGGTAACTAGATGTAATCCATTAATATAATAACATTATTATAGGTATAACATAGCAATTAGATTAAGTGTATATAAATTAGATTAGTATGTTTTGGCATTCAACTTTTGAATTTGTGAGGCAGCAATATAAATAAAAGTGGTTTCTGATTTTTAAAGGCAGTATCAATTAGTAGTATAAGAAAGTTTTTATAAAATTTGTTCAGCAATTTCATATAATATTGCAGTAACACATCAATAGTACAGAAGTACTTACGATAGTGAAAAATAATTAATGAAATATACATAAGTGATGGAGGAACACAATTAATACTTACTATTAATATAAATGGGAGCCCGAGAGCTGAATGAATAGGGCTCTACAGCTCGGTGCTATAGCTTTCAAGTTCCGTTGGTGCCATAGATGTTTGTAGTGGTTTCGATTTCCTTAAAACAATAGGTCCCGATCCAATATAACTACTACAACTACTACTACTACACCATACCATGTCTGTGCCTAGAGCCGAGTTGCCCCTACACAGTTTGGGAATGGTGTGGGGGAGAAGTCTGACTGGGCTCCGTGACGCTCTACAGCCATATTATACTGGGATCTACGGTTTAAAGTTGGTTCCGAATTCATATAAATCCATGGCACCGACGGAAGTCGAACCCGAAACCTGTGGTACCGAGCACCAAAGCGCTAGTCACTCGGCCATCAAGTGGGATAAGAAACAACATAAGTACATTTTCACTAGAACCCCAATGGAATAATTTTCCGACTTTTGGATTTATTGTACCCATACCAGGCTATTAAGGTGGATTTTGCCTGACGTAGTTTGGAAATCCAAATCCACCAGACTATTTAGGCCCGGACTTCCGAGTATACTACGAAATCTCTTATGGAAAAAGAAACTATACATAAAACCTTTCCTTTTATATATTGAAAGGTACTAATAGAAAAATATCGAACTTTTCAAGTAACCCTGTTTATAAACCAGAACCAAAGTATCCGAATATAAATAGATTATTTCACTCGCTGTTTCCAATAAAACCCGAAAACCTGAAACTAATTTATTAGGAAACTTCTTGGTGAAGAAAACAGCAGAATGGCATTACTTCTGCAGTGTCTCCAACCTGAAGAAGCCCGAAAATTATGAATCTGGAGAGTGGAGCTTGAAGGATGGAGCCATCAAGAGTCACTGGGGAAAGCGGCAGCCTTGTTTGACTTTTATCAGGATGAAATATGGCCACGCTTTTGCACATTTGCGTTTTATTCTTTGCCGGGGATGAGCTCGGTGACTGCCATGGATGTCCTTGTCACAACTTAGTTGTGAAGAAAGAGAAATAATTAAGCTAAAATTAACAATTCCGGGAATTCTTACTTTTGTATGTAGCATTTTTGTCAAATATTTTGTACCAGAGGTGTCTCGGAAACTAAGTGTAATCCATTAATATAATAACATTATCATTATAACATAGCAACTATATTAAGTATGTATAAACTAAATTATAATGTTTCGGTATTCAATTTTTGATTTTGTGGGGCAGCATTATAAATTGAAATTATAAATAAAAGTGGTTTCTGATTTTTAAAGGTAGTTGCAATTAGTAGTATAAGAAAATCTTTATAAAATTTATTCTGGAATTGCATATGATATTGCAATAACATATCGATAGTACAGAAGTAATTATGACAGTGAAAAGTTAGTAATGAAATATACATAAGTGATGGACATAAAAACATTAAAACAAAATTTATATAAATATATATCTAAACTAATGGGATTCCAAGTAATAAATTTTCAAAATTTTGTTTAGTCACTTTATCTATTAATTTGTATACATGACATACATGTAAAAACTTTTTGTGAGGTGCTGTATAAAGGGATTAACGATGAGCAATTTTTGATTAATGTGAAAACAGTTCTCTTTCCGGTAAACATTTTATCGCTTGCAATTCTTTTAACAATTATTGAATATTAAGAAAAAATACTTTAAACTCGTTAATACTTTAATCTTGTATTATAGTTCCTTTTAGTTATCTAGTTTTAACTATCACTGCTTGAAAACCGATCCATCAAGGAATTACATCGTGATAATGATTTTATCTCTCCCCGAGGATTTTAGTTTCTTTCTATGTGAAACCGCTAAAGAGTTTTGTAAAGGCTGGCTGGTTATCTTCGTATCTTGTCATCGGTGAGATTCATACAGCTAAATTTTTAATCTGCAGACAGGCACTTTATGATTTAAGTTATGAAGATGGATAAGATCAATAGAAAGTCTTTTTTTAATTTGATTTATAAATCATCTAGCTTGTTAACCACTTTACAATAAGAGGATGTAGTTGTGTAAGGGTGTATCTACAATTCTGAACGCGCTCATGATGTTGGTTTCTAGTTCCACTGCAATTATGAAATCATTATATTGTCGGTTCTAGTGCCACTGCAATTTTTAACACCCACATGGGATTGATTCTTGGCGTAATTGCAATTCTAAACACTCTCATGGGGTTGGTTTGTGATAACACTGGCACCCCTCATGGGGTTTTTCTTGGTGTAATTCTAAACACTCTCATGGGGTTGGTTTGTGGTGGCACTTTAATTCTAAACATCTTCATGGGGTTGGTTTCTGGTGATACTGGAATTCTGGATATCCTCACGGAGTTGGTTCCTGTGGCAGTTTGCTTTACTCCCCACCTCAACCCTGTATTAAACCCCTGTAAATAGTTCCTTACAAGTTAAAAGGTTGAGGGTGAAAAAACACAACAATAACTAGCATAATATTAAAATAAGCATGAGTATACTTCTTTTTAAGTATACAATGCGAAATAAATAAATAATGGTGATGATAATCCTGTGAAAAAAAAAAAGAATAGGGCATGGGATATAAAGTGTTTCATTCTATGAAGACTTTCTGCTATATAAAATATTTTTGTTGAAAGTGAAATAATGGGTGCAGATATTTCAATTTAGTTTAAGGAGTAATGGTTTCTTAGGATGATTAAATATTAATTTTTCTATAAAGTTCTTTAATTTGATGATTTTCCATGTAGCCCAAGGGTTGTAAATTATATTTCTATGTCAATGAATGTCAAAAAGCCGAGACGAGATTTTAAAATGGGGTGAATCTGAAAGAATGGAAGTAGTTGCACAGTGGAATGATTCTATAGTTTTTCCACAGGAGCAGAAACCTTCTTCTGAGAGATTGAATCTGTTGGGATATTTTGAGTTTTTGTGAATGGACCATGACTTCTTGTAAACATAATTTCTTCTCTAGATAGAATTTTGTGGTATTTTGAGACTTTACCTGTTGGCCTATGGAGTTGATTCCTGGTGCGACTGCAGTTTGGGACATCCTTTTGAATTTCGGAATTTACACTTCGCATCTGCAATAATACAACGAAAGGAATCTCCATCCCAAAGATTAATGCGACCATGCCCTGTCTAGGCACCGGAACTTTCGGCAATCTGGCTTGTGGACTTTAAAAATATCTATAATAAATATTGAACACTCTCTTGAATTTGGGGATTTACACTAACCGTTTGATCTAACACAACGAAAGAAGTCTCCTTCCTAAAGATGTAAAGCGACCATGCTCTGTACAGGCATCGGAACTTTCGGCAATCTGGCTTGTGGAGTTTAAAAATAACTCTACTAAATATTGAACACTGTTTAAATATTGAACAACCATTGATTATTGAATTTGAACCACTTTGAATTGAAACTTATTGAATTTGAACAACCATTACCCATTTGATCTAATACAACGAAAGGAGTATCCATGCTAAAAATTTATGTGACCATGCCTTGTCCAGGCACAGAAACTTTCAGCAAGATGGCTTAGGAATTTAAAAGTAACTCTAATAAATATTGAACACTCTATTGAACTGGGGATTTACATTCTCCATTTGATCTAATACAACGAAAGGAATCTCCATCCTAAAGATTTAAGCGATCGTGCCTTTTCCAGGCACAGGAACTTTCGGCAAGCTGTCTTGTGGAGTTTAAAAATAACACTAATAAATATTGAAAGCTTTGTTTAAATATTGAACACTCTCTTGAATTTGATGAACACTGCCCATCTGCTCTAATACTAAGAAAGAAGTCTACATTCTAAAAATTTATGTGACCTTATTTACATATATATTTATGTGACAGTGACAGTGACCACATTTATGTGACCAATATTGAACACTGTTTAAATATTGAACACTTTGTTGTTGTTTTTATTACTAATCCTCAGTGTCCTTCAGTGTGGCAAGCTGGCTGGTGGAGCTACACAATTAAGATCTCTATTGAATCTAGTCGGATTATGCTAAATGGTTAAATTACCAAGTTGGAATAATTTGGTTTGTTATCTGAAATATGAATACTTCATATGATTATAAGGAAACGACTAAAGCCCTTTTAGGATTCAAAAAATACAATAATTAAAGTAAGCTTAAATTTAGCGCTTTCAGCTATGACAAGCAAATTAACCACCTTCCATGACAAATTTTTTTATTGAAAATACTTTGTCTCGTCTTATAAGGGGCTAAACAGAAAAGAAACAAAAAGTAAACTTCAAAAAACAAGTTTCTCGTTGCATAATGCTTTAGACAGAATACATGAGTTCACAAACTCCAAAACTGAAGTTATTATTAATGAACCGGAGGATTGATGAAGTATGAACAAAAGATCATGAAACAAGAGAAACATAATCAAAGGATTTTTTTCCCTTAAGTATTAATTAGCACAAAAAGTTTGGCGCTTCTTTTCTTTTTTCTGCACATCATTAAATGATATTTAAGAATCGATTTCACAACAACGTCAAATTAAGAACTCGTATATTAAAGGTTGAAAAAGTTTTTTTTTAATAACACAGTGTGTTTATTTTTGTTAATATAATTGGAATTTTTGTGTTTATTAGTTATTTTTTATAAACAGAATTTAAAATTTGAGCATTTAAAATAATTGAAACATTTTTGTTCGTAAAATTGTTCTTATTGTTAAAATTGTTATTGTTGTTACAATTGTTATTGTTGTTCAAATTGGTCTTATTGTTCAAATTGTTAATGTTGTTAAAATTGTTCTTATTGTTAAATTGTGGTTGTTGTTAAAATTGTTATTATTCAAATTGTTATTGCTGTTAAAATTGTTATTATTCAAATTGTTATTGTTGTTAAAATTGTTCTTATTGTTAAAATTGTTATTGTTGTTCAAATTGTTCTTATTGTTATGTAATAACCTTTTGTTCTTATTAAATTTCATATTTATTTATTAAAGAATTTTATCAATTCTGTATTTCTATGTAGTTTAAAAATATTTTTTTTATTGTTCTTTTTTATAGTCTGTTTTAATTATTAAATGACTTGATAGAAAATATTCAAATTAGCCTTTAGTTATAAAAAATAACGTTTCGTTCAACTATTGTATGTTGTTATTATTTTTTTATAAGAAATTATCTTATTAATAATAGCCATTATGCTAATAGATAATTTCTTACAAAATAATAATAGCATACAATAGTTGAAAAAAGGTTTATTTTTATAACTAAAGGTAATTTTAATTTTTAATTATAAATGGGAGAGTTTATAAAACTTGGTTAATTGAATCAATATCTTAATTTATTCTGTCTTGATAAATCATTATTCAGGTATCATAATATAAAGTTCATTGATGGAGATAGTAAAGAAAAGATAAGATAAGATGATAGATAATAATAGGTGATTATAAAGATGAATTATTTTAAAAGTATTATCCTATAAATATTAATTATCTTATAGAGATGATTATAAATTAATTGAATTATTTTATAAAGCTTATTTATCTTATAAAGATGTTTATAAATTAATTGAATTATCTTATAAAGATGATTATAAATTAATTGAATTATTTTATAAAGCTTATTTATCTTATAAAGATGTTTATAAATTAATTGAATTATCTTATAAAGGTGATTTATTACTACTAGGAGTTATGACTATTTTGTGAAACTGAAATAAACATCTATGAAGAAGATTATAAATCAACCATTAAAGAATTTTAATTATGATTTATTTATTCTGATTTATTTATTTATTTTAATATTTTGAGAAAATGCAGCACGTAAGAAATAAATTGCAGAGATTATAAGTACAAACACAATACACATCATACACAAAATATTTATTTTCAATTCACTATTCTTTCATTTTTTGTAAATTAAACATTAATTTACAATAGACTAATATATTAAACATTAAAAATAGAACTGTTTATAAGAGATGAAAACGATAATTTTTCAATTTTGTCAATTCATTTCAGTTCAACTTTCAGCTAGACAAACGATTCAAAATATAAAATTTAATTTTCTTAGTAAAATTATTTTCTTCTTTCAGAAAATTTATAAGTATACTATATAAATTTTTTAAGGAAATTAAAATTTATTTTCTACAATCCATTTAACTTCCTCTTCAGAGAATTTCTCGCCTTACCAGAAAACATCTTCTAGAAGTATTTCATGAAACGTCGACTTTAAATAATGAATAAGAAGTTATTAAAATGAAATTTTAAACTTCACAGTAACAATTCTATAACAAAGTAATTTCCTTCTTTATTTTTCTGTAATTCATTATTTTTCTGTAATTCATTATTTTTCTATTCTTCAATTTTTATTCTATTCTTAATTTATTACTTATTCTTTAATTTCTTTAATTCTATTATTTAATTTTCTGTTACAACAGACTAAATAATATATTAGGCATTAAAAATAGAACTGTTTGTAAGAGATGAAAACTATAATTTTTCAATTTTATCAATTCATTTCATTTCAATTTTCAGCTAGACAAACGATTTAAAATATAATATTTAATTTTCTTAGTAAAACTATTTTTCTTCTGTCATAAAATTTGTAAGTATTATGTGAGTTTAATAATAAAAACTAAAATTTTATTTTCTGCAATCCATTTAACTTCATCGTCAGGGAATATCTTGCTTTATGTTTTTAGAAATATTTCCCAAAACGTGGACTTTAAATAATGAATAAGAAGTTATTAAAATGAAGTTTTAAACATCACCGTAAGGATTCTGTAAGAAAGTAATTTTGTTCTTTATTTTCCTGTAATTCATTAATTTTCTATTCTGTAATTTTATTCTATTCTTAATTTTTCATTCTTTAATTTCTTTAATTCTATTCTTTAATTTTATTCTATTCTTAATTTAGTATTTATTCTTTAATTTCCTTAATTCTATTCTTTAATTTTCTGTAATTTAACTTTAATTTACAACAGACTAAATAATATATTAGACATTAAAGATAGAACTATTTGTAAGAGATGAAAACAATAATTTTTTAATTTTATCAGTTCATTTCATTTCACTTTTCAGCTGGACAAACGATTCAAAATATAGTGTTTGATTTTCTTAGTAAAATTATTTTCTTTTGTCAGAAAATTTATAAGTAATATATAAGTTTAATAATAAAAACTAAAATTTTATTTTCTTCAATCCATTTAACTTTCTCTTAAAGGAATTTATTGGCTTACCAGAACATGTTTTCCTAGAAATATTTCACGAAACGTCGACTTTAAATAATTTACGTTATTAAAATGAAAATTTAAACTTCACCGAAAGGGTTCTATAAGAAAGTAATTTCGTCCTTTATTTTTCTGTAATTCATTAATTTTCTATTCTTTAATTTAATTTTATTCTTAATTAATTAGTTATTTTTTAATTTCTTTAATTATATTCTTTTTAATTTTCTTTAATTTAAACTTTTAAATTTACTACAGACTAAATAATATGTTAAAAATACTAAAATATATAAATACTATATAAGCTTAATAATAAAACTGAAATTTTATTTTTTACAATCCATTTAACTTTCTCTTCAGGGAATATTTTGCTTTACCAGAACATGTTTTCTAGAAATATTTCACAAAACGCCGACTTTAAATAATGAATAAAAAAATTATTAAAATGAAATTTTAAACTTCACCGTAAGGATTCTATAAGAAAGTAATTTCGTTCTTTATTATTCTGAAATAATTTAATTTCTATTCTTTATTTTTATTCTATTCTTAATTTATTATTTATTCTTTAATTTCTTTAATTCTATTTTTTAATTTTCTGTAATTTTTCTTTCATTTACAACAGACTAAATAATATATTAGGCATTAAAAATAGAACTGTTTATAAGAGATGAAAACGATATTTTTTTTAATTTTGTCAATTCATTTCATTTAAATTTTTAGCTAGACAAACGATTCAAAATATAGTGTTTAATTTTCTTAATAAAATTATTTTTCTTCTGTCAGAAAATTTATAAGTGCTATATAAATTTAATAATAAAAACTGAAATTTTATTTTCTACAATCCATTTAACTTCTTTAAGGAATTCCTTGCCTTACCAGAACACGTTTTCCTAGAAATATTTCACGAAACGTCGACTTTAAATAATGAATAAGAAGTTATTAAAATGAAATTTTAAACTTCACCTCAAGGATTCTAGAAGAAAGTAATTCGAAACCCAGAAAAATTAAAATGAAAGTGAAATAAAATGAATTATTATTGTTATGCTGAAAGTACAACAAACACACTTTCATTCTGAAAAAGATATCGTCCCTAGATATGCTACAATACATGCCATCCCATTTACGCTACAGAACATGCCTTTGTTAATTTTTGCAAAGATATGTCGTTCGGCCGAAGATAATAATAAAAAAAAAAAGAGATCTTTTGTCGTCGAATATAATGGAGGGCTTTTAGGTAGTGTAGCAGAAATCTTTGGCCATTGTTTGCTGAAAGTAACTTCAATATCTTTTCCATGTTTTTTTCTGTTTCTGGTTATCTGAAGAAGAGGTTATTTGATGTTTTCTGCAACAGTATAAAAAGACTTCTTAAAGCAGATATAATGTGCATATTATAGACAATAGATGTGTTTATAATTTAACTACAACTAAACGAACATATTATTATTATATTACTCATTTATGCTTTTGAATTAAAATATTTGCATAACGTATGAAATTAAATGGATATACAATTTAGAAATACAGTCAATGGCTGTTAATAAATGAGATTAATTAAATATAATTATTAAATTACATTATTTTTTTTTTTCTTTAGGCATATTATATATTTATATAATATATATTTAAGACAAAAAAATTTTGTAGAGATTAATTTTAATTACACGAAAATAATCACTATAACACTATGACATTTAATAGGTTTTTTCCCCGAAATAAATTTAAATAATTTATATTTACTTTCTTAATAGTTCAAAGAAAAACAAAACATTAAATATATTAGGTTTCGTTGATGTGTTACAAAAAAAACAATTATACAATTATTTATTTAAACTTTCTTTGTATTGACAGTCAGAGGCACACGATTGGTTGTGAGAAATGTCTTCTGTCAATTAAAAACTGATGCTAGGATCTCTATCATCCCATGAATCCCAGCTGAAACTTTACAGTTAGTTCACTGCTGAATTAGCAGTTTGTTACAGCATTATTTTGGTACAGTTTGAATGGCTTTTTTAATTTTATTCATTCAATGGCCTGAAGAAGAGGTTATTTGAGGTTTTCTTCAACAGTATAAGAGACTTCTTAAAGCAGATATAATGTGCATATTATAGACAATAGAGATGTTTATAATTTAACTACAATAAAACAAACATTTTAATAAGTATGATATAATTATGCTTTTGAATTAAAATATTCATATTTACACATAAAATTAAGTGGATATAGAATTTAGGAATATAATGAATGGTCGATAATAAAAGAGATTAATTAAATATAATAAATAATTTACATATGAAATATCTTCTTTTCCTTAGACAAATTATGTATTAATATTATATTTAAAAAAATGAAATGTTTTGTAGAGATTAATTTTAATTGTTCTAAATAATAAAATACTATAATACAATGACATTTAACAGAGTCTTTTTCAGAATAAATTTAAATAAATTTTTTTTACATTCTTAATAGTTAAAACGATGATTTTCCAGGATGACGGTGAACTTTGGTTGCATAGCAACCTCTATCTACTTTGTGAAAGAGAGAAGTTTCTTAAGTTTTAAGACCATTGATTAGACAGAATATATATATATATATATACATATATACACTGAAGAGCCAAAACATTACGCTCACCTGTCAATAAGGAGTTGGCCCACCTTTGGCGCGCAACACAGCTGTCAACCCGTCTTGGCATGGACGCCACAAGTCCTTGGTAGATGGCCGGAGGCAGATTGTACCAGATGTTTAAGCAACGGTCACGCAAATCCGAGATAGTGCGAATTGGTGGTCTTTGAACTCTGAGCTGCCGTCACAGGACATCCCAAATGTGTTCTATCGGATTGTGATCCGGTGAGTTAAGCGGCCAGGACATTAACTGGAATTCAGCATCATGTTCTGGAACCACTCCAACACAATTTTAGCCTTGTGACAAGGGGGCGTTGTCCTGTTGGAACATTCCATTTCCAGCTGGAAAACAGAGGCCATGTAAGGGTGCAACTGGTCTGCAATGATGTTCAGATACCCTGTAGCATTCATGGTCTGCTCTAATACAACCACGGGTCCCAGAGACGCCCAAGAGAATGTCCCCCAAAGCATAATACCGCCACCACCGGCCTGTGTATGACCTACTGTACATTGAGGGAGCAACTGTTCGCCTGGAAGACGGCGTATCCTGGCACGGGCATCGGCGTGATGAATGACAAACCGTGATTCATCTGACCAGGCAACTCTCTCCCACTGATACATGGACCAGTCACGATGTTTCCGGGCCCAGGGCAGGCGCAGCTGGCGATGACGCTTGGTCAGCAAAGGCACACGAGTGGGACGTTTGCTGCGCAGCCCCATATCCAACAGTTTCCGCTGAACAGTGTGCTCCGATACTATTCTACTTGGCCCTGCATTGTATTGGGCTGTCAGCTGAGCCACTGTCTGGCTTCGGTTTTGCTTCACCATGCGAGACAGTCTCCGACGACGTTTTCCTTTGATAGCGTGTGGACGTCCTACACCATGTCGTCTACTGCTGGTTTCACCGTCATTCATCCACTTTGCATAAGTACTAACAACTGTAGATCGCGAACAACCAACGAGTCGTGCAGTTTCGGAAATACTTGTTCCGAGCCTTTGAGCCATTAGAATCTGCCCTCTATCAAAGTCGCTTAGATCCGCAGCCTTTCCATCACACACAGAAGTAAGTGAAAGAATGAATCTTCAGACTCTCCAGCAGCAGTTAAATACCACTTCCTCCTGATTACGTGCCTTCCACGCCATCCAGGCGAGTTCATTGCAAAATGTAGGGGTGGTCATAATGTTTTGGCTCTTGAGTGTATATATAAAGACCATTGATTAGATAGAATATGTATATATATATATATATATATATATTATATATTCTATCTAATCAATGGTCTTAAAGATTAAGAAACTTCTCTCATTCACAAAGCAGATAGAGGTTGAGATATAGGTTAATAGGTTGTGATAGAGGTTAATTTATATATATATATTATAATTTAATATAAAAAAAATAATTTATTAATTAATAAATTATACATAAATTAATTCATTAATTAAATTTTCTTTATTAAGTTTTTTAATTAACAAAAAAATTATGTATGCACGTAATTTTTTATATTACTATTATTATAATTTTTAAGCAAGGAGTAAATGTTTAAAAGGAAAAAAAAAAAAAGTAATAAAATAAACAATAGAAACAAAAACAGTTGAAGAGGGAAAATTGTGACTCAGCGGAGAAACTGCATGGTAATTCGGAAAGGTTAATGGTTAACAGAAAAAAATTAAAATATTAGTTTTCGATCACGTGTGCGCTATATACATTATACAGTCCTTCTTTTAAACTCTCTCTGTATGAATAGCAGGAGGCACTCGATTGGTTGTGAGGAATGTCTTCTGTCAATTAAAAGAAAATGATTGGACCACAGAAGGAGATTCTGTCATCTCATGATTCCCTGTTGAAACTTTATAATTGGTGCGTTGCAGAATTACAGTATTAATTTGGTACAGGTTTAGTGGATTTTTTTAATTTTACTCATTCAATGACTTGAATGAGACATGCTGGATCTAAAGTGCAGCATCGACCCACTTTGTGCGGAGCAATGATTCCCCCAGAGAGAATTCTCACCTTTCTGTTCTTATCCGGAAACGACCCGATGGCCAGTGTCGTACAATTTGAATGAATTGCTGAAAAATAACTAACAAACTAAAAATTTCCTTTCTGCCTTCTTTTCTTTTCTTTTTTTTCGGGTTATAGGAATAGCTACTGAGTCGATGGGACTTGTGAATATAGAATATGGTTTTCAAATCAGATTTGCACTAATACTTCAAAACTACACGAAAAGACGAATCGAAAGAAACTTAATCTATGCCAGGAGTGGACACGATAAGTCCGTAGACCGAATGAACTCCGGAAGGAGAGATGAAGGGACTCCCCAGACTCTTAAAGACATCACTACTGGAATACTCACTGAAGAATTGTGGTGGCAGATTATTGGCACAATATTATAGGTTCTCCATGAATCCCGTGGATGATGCAGAATTTGTTAATATAGAGTTTTAGTGGTGAATGATTTAAAATCAAAATTTGTTTGAAAACGACAGAATTCTTTAATAAAATTGATGAAAATCATTATTTTGTTTTGAAAAGCAGTAGTCTGTGTGATAAGATAAGATGATATTTATAAATCCTCTATTTAGGATGATTTTTATATATATCTCCTTTTAAAGATGATATACTAAATACTTCACATGTATTTATCATATCAGTTTCTTTATGATATTCTTTTACGATATGGCATTTATTTTATGGGTCAGTACTATAATAAATCCATCAGACAAATTTCTAAGAATATGTACAGTAATGACCAACGTAATGGAGTTACAGAAGTTGACGAGAATTAAAGGGCATTCATAAAATAATTGCATTTTCACTAACAAACTTCAAAAAAAAAAAAAAATATATAAATGGAACAAACTCATTTTCTCAGAGATAACTACTTAGTCATTTAAAAAATAGTTTTTATTCATTTGCTTGTCTTTAAAAATAAATAAATAAAGATCATATCTGTTTTCTTAATTTAGGCCAACGTGACAGTTCCATTTCAGATAATAAGATAATTTCTGATTCGGGCAAGATAAAAGCACGAGGAAAGAATTAGTATTAAAGTAATATTCACTTTAATTACAGTTAAAATGAATGAAAAATTCTTTTGGACAAATATTTACCCAATTTAGTGAGAAAATATGGAGTTCAATGAATAATTATAGGAAATGGAAATCTAGTTAAGAGTTAATTATCCATGAATCATGAATCAAATGATATTCATTATTCAAATGATATACATAACGAGGACAGTGAGGATCCACCATGTCTCCCAAAAATAAAATATAGCCAAGGAGAAGAGTTCCAAGTTGATAGATCTTCCTTTCAAGGACTGATTGACCCTTACTTTGGACTTTGACGCTTTTTTAAGGACAGTTTGCCCCTTACATTGGACTTTGCAACTTTTTTTTTCCGCCCATTACGCTTTGGAACCGATAATGGGAGAGGGTAAAAGAGAAAAGGAGTGTGCAGAGTCGAGTGAACGTTCCAGACAATAGGGAGGGTAAAAAGTACGAACCGGCTTAAACGAACTGCTTTTATAAACATTTGTTACATCCCTTTAAGACCAGAAATTTTTTTTTTAAAATTTTACTTTTTAAAAAACGTATTAATTAGACATTGACATCAATGATCCTAAAAAAATTTTTAATAATCTATGCCCCCTCCTGAGGCATGAAAGGGAGGGGACTACCAGGATGATCATACGTTTTTGGCTTAAATGAATACGATTGTGTTTTGTGTGTTATGTGTTGCAGTTGTGGAGTGCTGTCTTAAAAAAATTAATAAATATAACAGCTAAAAGTTTGGAATCATCATTTAAAGAAACAATTGTTTCAACCCTTAAAAAACACTGAATTAAGACCACGCTCATTTTTGCTACTAACTTTTACTGGGACTAACTCATGGCGCAATATTCATAAAGTGATAAGTAATACTCAAAAAGGAAGATGGATTTCCTTTGGTAGAGTTCACTACAGCTATTTTCGTGAAAATGGAGTAGATTCTGAGGATATTGCGCACTAAGTATTATGATTTGTCCGGACTAACTACATCCGGACTACATAACTACGTCCGGACTATATATATATATGTATGTAATATTAATGTAATATTGTTTATGTGTAATAAGATTGCTACAACTCTGATATTAAAGTAATACTTCTTCAATAGCTCAGCAATCTCATGGTGGGCCAAGGCCTTCTGCCTACTGGCACATTCCGAACTATGAGATGTTGTTTTCTTTTAATGGGGTAGGGTTGTCAGCCCTACGCTCAACCTCTACATCTACCCGGTCATATCACATGGGGGTATACCGATTAAAAAGGATTCCAAGCCCCTACAAACATCCATGGTACATCACATCACTGTGCTTAGAGCTGAGTTGTTCCTATACAGTTTGGGAATGATGTGGGTGAGTTGTCTGACTTGGCTGCGTTACGCTCTTACAGTCATATGAGACCGGGACGTACGGCGTAAAGTGAACTGCAAACCACACAATCATCCACGATACCGCAGGGACTCGAACCCGAAACCTGCGGCCTTAAGCTCCAGCGTGCTAGACACTTGGCCATTCAATACTTGATTCAATACTTGGCTTACTTTGATCTTCACTACAATAATTTCCACTTTAACTTATTACTACTCAACACTATTTTAGTATATTATGAAATGCACATGTGTCCAATCTTCAGTGTTCTGCAGTGCAGGCCACACATCCCATGAGTAATCTATTTAAGGATGGAGGGAAATTAGCAGCTTCTGTTGTGATAAAGCACCAGTAGGTAGAAGTCTGACATGGCTCCGTGTCGCTGAAGAAGGAGGGTAATGCCTTCTGAGAGGACCTTTGTGTGGAACTATCCGCATTAGAGTATAGTGTAAGAGAAAACCTGGAAAACACCCATCAGGTAGTCTGGCTAACGAGAAAGATGCTGAACATCATAAACGCCATCGAGTCTCCTCGTATTTTGAAACAGTGTCTACAATAAAGCCACCATTGGATTGAACATCAGCCCTAATGATCACTAGCCGCGCAAGTTGTCACTGAGCCAATTGTCGGCACAATGTACATATGTATAATATATATATATATATATATATATATTAGCAGAACCCAGGATACGTTGTCCTGCCAAAGAATAGAAGAAAATTACACATGGCGGATATATTCTCCATGTTCCTATATATAAGCATACTAATTTACTTGGATATTGTTTGTACTGTATATAAGATGAAATGCTATAGCACCTTCTGATGGCAAGTAACAATAAAGAGGATAGCGCGAGCACATTTACCCTACTCGGATACATATTATTTCCCCTTTTCATAGCGATTGATTGAACTGTATAAAAGTTTATAACTGCAGCACCATCTGGTGGCTACTTAAAAGAAAGGGGATAGCCTAAAAACATTCTCATGTTTTGTCTAGCGCACAAAAATTTCATCAAAATTGGCCCAATCGTTTAGGAGGAATTCAGTGACAAATAATTAATTATATATATATATATATATATATATATATAATATTTTTCCATAGTTTAAAAGATTTCCATATTTTTCCATAGTTTGAAGAATTTTCCACAGTTTAAAAGTTTTATCAAATTTAATTCAATTTTTGATGGAATATAAAATGCTGTAAAATAGTTTGATTAAATATTAATTAAATAATAAATTCTTTTTTTTTTTTTTCGTTTTCTAATGAATTATGTTTAAATTCCTGTAACAATCTCCTTTTTATTTCCAGCTCTTGATTATTCCAAAACTTTACAGAATCCTTTAAATCAAAAAAAAAAAAAAAAAAAAAACTTCTGCAAACCGGAGACGAGGAAAAATGACAGTAATCAATGGGAATTTGACAGGTTCCCCCTTTTTTTTTTTTTTAAGCATCGCTTCGAGAGTACATTTCTGGTGGCGGGAATGGCGGCCATTTTTTTCCCTTCCTTTTGTACGAAGAAGAATCACCTTCCATTGAGAAGGAACAGAATTACCATCGCTTCCTTTCTCTCTCTCCACTTCTCACCAATTTTGCTCGGATTCGAGGAAAAGATTCAATGGTACCTACTCTTCCGCAGCTAAACGAGATGTCACCAATAATATTGCGAGGAATTTTGCTCCAAGCACAGAGTCAGTTAAAAAATGAAGAATTTATTGCCTGTCCTGATTTATATCTCGACCTGCAGAACGGGGAAGATTGAACTCACCTGAATTATCTTCTTTTTTCAATTTCTTCTATTAGCTCACACTCTCCCTATATATATCTTGTTCAAATTTTCAATCGTTCACAAAATACTTTTTATTCATCCACTCAAGTTCAAATACATTTTTTTTTGAACTTGTAGTGGATGACACTGAATGTTAATACAGTGTCTTCAAATATTAATTTACTAATTAAATATAATTAATTAATTATATATTTTTTTTTTTTTAGATTTAAGTTGCATATATCGACCAATTGATGGCGCCATATAAACTTAAAAAAATTAATGAAAATTATTTATAAAGGACTTTCTGCAATAGAGTGAAAAAAAAAAAAAGTAGGAATTGACTTAAAAATTTTTTTTTTATATTACTTGTTTTCCTTAAATGTGAAAAGCAGGGAGGAATATTTCTTGATTAGAATTATTTTATGGCCAGATGAACAAGAGACTAGCTCTCAGGTTTAAACCGTATATACCTGTTTAAACCGTATTCGAGTTGGTTTAGTTTTACTTGTGTTTTACAGTCATATACAGACAGTAGAAGGCATGTGGAGTAAAATTCGACAAAGAAATTCAGTACTAAAATCGCTGATCGAAGAAAATTTGGCACTGTTGTCACGGAAACCTATTAGGCATATAGATACATGAAAGCCATCTGCTAATAGGTACATCAGCCAATAACGTACTATGGTTGCCTCATTCTTCAGATATTTCTATATAACAGGTGGGCTGAAAGGTTCGTAGGCTGACACATAGATGACGCTATTAGTATTAAATCCATATAAATTGTAGTTTGCCCTAACCTTCAAAAGACACGTGTATAAATTTGACAGCTATTGCACTATTAGTATGTGAGTTATAGCATTTTTAGTGAAGTTATAGGTGGGCTTGGTTATGGGAGATATTTTAATATTTTAAATCAGATGTGCATATTGGTATTACAAACTTGTGTTTCTTGAAAGAGGACATAAAGATGAGCTGTTAAATATCCAAAGTGACAGTTTAATGCGTAGCAGTAGAGAACATTATAGAAAGGATGCAATATCTTATACACAGAGCACATTGAAAATGTTGCAGTGTTCAGGTAATCTTACTGTTGATTAATAAAAGATTATTTTCTGTTAGGTTCACACTGTATAAAATTTATTACTGATTTAAATTTGTTATTATTGGGATTTTACATAAGCCATTATAATGGGTGCATTGTAATTATTGACCCAAACTGAATTTAAAAAGTTCAAGTCAGTTCTACTGGTGACTGTTTTTTATTACCTTTTTTTTTGTCGGAATTCATCTCCCCCGTACCTTTTACAGTGTACATATGAAACTTGGTTTCATTCCGTTGGTTTTTAGCTGTAGCGCAATTTTTATTGCCACCTTATACACTCAAGAGCCAAAACATTATGACCACCTGTCAATAACGAGTTGGACCACTTTTGGCGCGCAACACAGCTTCAACCCGCCTTGGCATGGATTAATACCACCACTTAATACCAGTTAAATACCACTTCCACCTGATCACGTGTCTTCCACGTCATCCAGGCGAGTTCATTGCAAAATGTAGGGGTGGTCATAACGTTTTTAAATTATGTATAGCATTAAAAATGCAAGCAAAACAATTGACTATTTTGTCTCATTAATTATTAAATTTTGTAAAATGATTATTGTGTTCTATTATTGTCAATTATTAAAGTTGAAAGACGTTTTTTTAGAAGATAGAAATGCAATCGAAATTGATTTCATTCCGTTCATTAGTTTTAATTACAGAGCCTCCAAACAGAGAGTGTAATTTTATGGCCATCCAATATATTGAAAATTAGATAAAACATGAAACACACGCACACAAAAGTATTGATTATATCTAATTTATTATTATATTTTGGTTACTTTGTTTAGTTTTTACCAATTTTTTTTTTAAATTGACACAACATTTTTAAGAAAATAGCAATCTTATGGAATAAGTTTTACACAAAGTGGTTTACTTATTCGCAGTTCAACACTTAAGATATGAACTGACGACATAAATAAATAATGTTATAAACAATTTCATTAATTTATAATATAAGATTTCTGAACAAAAATGAAATTACTCTTGAATACTGAAAATCATCAAAATTCGGAGATATGCATTTTGACGATTCTCATAAAAACGAATATTTAAACGAATTGCTAAATTGAGATACGCATCAATAAATAAACAACATTTTAAAATCTTCCAGAAATAGTTACATTTGATTCGATTTTTGGATATTGTTGAAGAAGAAAAGGTTACCACTTATTAGTTTGAAAGTTTAATTACTTTAAGTGCTCATTCGGCGATGCATCATCGAACGATTGTGACTTCTCTTTAATTACTGAAAACTACGAATGAGTTATTATTTTGAAAAAATATGTGAAAAGAATGACTTAGCTATAAATTTGAAAATGGAAAGTTTATTTGGAAAGCAATCAATTCAAAACTTTGGTTGTATGAAAATTCTTGATAAATTTACGACAAAAATAAAAAAAAAAGAATAAAAATTCAATCTGTATATGCATATCTGTATAATTTTAAATTAATGTTAAGTTTTATTTACAATGCTGTTTTTGGAAAATTTATTTAAAATATTTATTTCATTTTCTAACTTCTACGTATAGTAAACTTTTCAGTTTAATATATGTCGGTATATGAAAGCCAGTGAAATAAAACTATATGACATGTTTTTGAAAAGTTGAAAATTTTACTTTGCTATCTTCGTTAGTTTTCAATATTGTTCATAATAATGCAACAAATGGCTTATAGTTGTCGTAATAGTATAGGAAAAACCAGCTTTTTTAAAGCAACAGGATAACGTTAACGACTCTTTGGAAAAATATGCTCTCATCAAAAAAAATAAATAAGCAAACATTCTACTAAAAATGTAAAACCTATTGTTATTAAAGTTAAATGAAAGTGCAATAGAATTGTAATGCATTTTCCATTAATAAAACTATAATTTAAATAATAACAAAAACTATTGCTCCATTTTAGAAAATTTCAAACTTGAAGCAAACAAAGCTCTTACCAGTGACAAATTCTGAAGTCCTTATGAATTTCTTTTACATTAATTCTCAATATTTATGGCAACACTTACTGAGAAGAGAGAGAGCCGCTGTTGCAGTTTACTATGAAAAGCGCCATATATCACAATATCAATATATGTTTGCAACAACAGAATGTCAATCATTAAATAAGATAATATAAAAAATGGTTATACAAGCGTGAAAGACGCTCCTCATCCTTGTCAAAAAAAATTGAAATGCTGTTGAAGCTCTAAAAAAGGGAAAATCTCCTGTGAAAGGGACTATGAAAGAAATAATCTCAGATATATGAAAGATACATGACTGGATTCACAGCCAATCTAAAAGAATTTTTAATGAAAAAGTTAACTTTTAAGCATTGATAAACTGGTTTTTACAGCAAAAATGAAGCAAAAAAAATAATTTACTCTTTTCTCATTTGCTAAATAATATATTTACGTCAGGCGTTTGAAATTAATTACTTAATTTTGTGGCGTTCCTTTTTTTTTTTTTTTTTTTTTATCGAAACTGGTCTCTTACAGGTATAACATCATGTTCATTTTTTCATTTTTAATATTTCATTTTTCAATTTAACTTCAAATCTCAGAACTACACTTCATTGAAATATATGTGTCCCATCCAAATGATAATAATTTAATAATTGCCTCATTACTGGTGAATATTAAGTTCATTGTTAGAGAATTGCAATAATAATTGAAATTTCTAATTTGTTAGAGAATTGCAATAATAATTAAAGTTATTGCTAATAGTAGGTTCATTGCTAAAGAATTGCAGTAATAATTGAAGGAATTGCCAATAATAAGTACATTGCTAGAAAATTTCAATAATAATTAAAACTATTGCTAATAATCATTGCTAATAATTGAAGGAATTGCTAATAATCACTGCTTGAGAATTGCAATAATTGAAGGAATTGCTAATAGTAAGCTCGTTGCTAGAGAATTGCAATAATAATTGAAGGAATTTCGAATGATCAGTTCATTGTCAGAGAATTGTAATAATTATTGAAATTTCTAATAATAACTTCAATTATTAGAGAATTGAAATAATAATTAAAGGAATTATAATAATAAGTTCATTGCTAGAGAATTTCAACAATAATTAAAGCTATTGCCAATAATCATTGCTAGAGAATTGCAATAATTAAAGGAATTGCTAATAGTAAGTTCGTTGCTAGAGAATTGCAATAATAATTAAAATTATAATAATGAGTTCATTGCTAGAGAATTTCAATAATAATTGAAGGAATTTCTAATAATAAGTTCATTTCTAGAGAATTGCAATATTAATTGAATGAATTGTTATTAATAAGTTCATTGTTAGAGAGGAATGAACCTTTTTTTGTTTAACACTTATTATGCAGGCAAATAAATTTTTATTTTAAATAAAGTTTTTGATACGAAAGTGTCCCGTTGTGCTCAAGTAGATTGTAATGGTGATTTTGGAATAACTTACTCTTATTCTATTGCATTTTTTGTTCACGTCATAGACTCCATACCAATGCATCATGTTCATATGTGATAATAAAACAGAAGATATAACCCGCATCACATTATGTAAAATATCATACATCGTAAACAAAAGTAAGATTCATTTCTGAAGTTACAATGGGAAAGATTCTTTTTTTCGAACTTTGAAATCAAACAATTTTAATGTTCTCTTTCATTCTGCAAAGTTTTGATTGCAGGAATCTTCCACAACTCTGCCTCGAACAACAATCGAACAAAAAAGAAAGGCAATGTGTGTGGAAAGAAAACTTAACAAGCAAAGAAAACATTTTCTTCCCTATTAAAAAAAACAACCCTAGTGGAATGAAACCATTCGAAGAAGTCCATGTGTTTATTCTGGAGATGCGGGCCCTGTTTGCGCCCAGAGGAATGGATGGCTGGAGACCATGAGAGAAGCACTTTTTTATACATAGAAATCTCTGCACCATGAAATACCTCGTGAATTAGAAAACTTCTTTCACGGTGAATGCCTATATTTATATTTGTTCACTGTGAACGAACAATATGAGAAGTAGTTTTCGTAATTGTATGGTAAATTTTATACCTGTTCTTTAATTTGCTAATTTAAGCATCACTAATGTTATGTATACATAGCAACATTGAAAGTCTCGTTATAATTTCAAATATTTATTGCACAGTAAAATTGTTGAAAGTTATTACAAAATCAGACTTAATTTATATACATTTTAAATTTTTACTCTATATAATTTTAATTTGATACTCAATATATGGCAGCATGAGGTGCATTTTAAGTACATCAAGATGGCACTCAAATTCTAGCAGTGTTCTTTGTAGCATATCCTCATCAATGATGGCAATGGCGTCAGCGATTCTCTGATTTAGATGAGTCATGTCTCGAACATTTCTTCGATACACGATATCTTTATCATAACATCATTAAAAAAATCGAGGGATTTGATAACTGGCGTATCAAGGGTTATGTTAAAAATATCATACGATTGAACTGTATGCTTGCAATTGCTAAAGTATTTAAGATGGAAAGGTCTAATTGCTTTAAAATGGTTATTAGAATTCCATGATCAATTTCTGGTTATTAGATATTTGCGTATCGTTGGGAAAAACCCGGAAAAATTCCTACCAGGTAGTGAAATTCTCGAGGGCAGAATGCCGAATATCACAAAACCATTGAGTCATCCCAATTTTTGTAGCAGTGCCTACAACAAAGTGGCCAGCTGATTGAACCTTCGCCTTAATGCTCACCAGCGGAGCACGTTGCACTCAAACATTTTAATTATTAAAAATGAAAATTATTTTTGATTAAAAAAAATTCCGAAATTATCTTTCCAGTTATACAGATTCAATCATTTTAGTGGTGTAATAGGGGTATTACACCACTATGATTGAATCTTCTATAATTGGCTAAGCGCCATTTTTTTCCTGCGATGCGATAGTTGGTCGCGACAGTTATATCTATTGGATATATAGGAAGATAACTATAACAATTAATGTTAATGGTTATTGAGAACCAACTGCAGGTACTTCGAAACATAGAATAACATAGAATTCTTTTTACAAAGTTATTATTTATATGTCTTTTAAATCTTTTTTTTTTTAACGTTTTATGATGCTTTCAGATAGGTTAACAGGTTTGCAATGGCGACAATTATCGGAAAACATTTTAAAACAGAAACCGAATTAAGAAGTTTTCCAGCAATCTTGTTACTATTCAATCGATTTATCGGAAGATTCGCGCAATAGAGTGGGAGTATAAAACTCGAAAACTAGGTATTCTTAGGTATCTTATGGTGATTTAATTACGGCGTCAAAATAATTGAATTCCATTTGAAAATCGAAAGAAACAAGCGGAAGACGGAACAAACAAGAAAGACGCGCCATTTTTGTACTTTCGGGATTACATCGTCTTATTTCGCTTGGAGAGCTTAATTAAATATAGTTAAATCTCCCAATTAGTTCATAGATGGGCGTGTTATTTAATTACAGAAATTTCGAAAGAAAAATAGTTTTAAATTAATGGTTAAAAGGAAAAAAATGAGGATTCTAAATAACCGTCAAATTGATTTTCTCTCTTTTGTGTATTAAAATGTGCTGTTCAATCAGCTGTTAGTTTCTGATGATGATTATGAAACTCCTTTGAAGTTTCTTGAAATAGTGTTGTACTCGAGAATTCCATCCGACAAAAGATCTTTGTGAATAAAAAATTCTTTAATGAGACAATGAAAATGAATGATCTTAATTAATATTTTCTGGGAAATAATTAAAATTTAATGAATCAAACTTTTGTAAAACACAATTTGTAAAAATTTTATTCTGAAAAATTTTATAACAATTGAGCCAAATTATCGATCTTTTGAAACTATCAAACGATAAATATTAAAGTCCATTTGATATTTTCCGTTCAATAAATTAATGATAATTCAGTTTTTAAATAATGATTCTTCAATAGTTAATTATTAAATTCTATGTGATTTATTCCTATTTAATGACGCATCCTCAAAATATAGATAAAAAATGTCTGCATATAAAAAGAAATCTTAAAATTTTTTAGAAAAGAATGCAGTACATTTTTTATAATTTATGATCTTCGTCTTTTCTTAATGGGCTCTTGCTCCCAAATGTCAAGCGTCTAGCACTCAGGAATTTGGTACCCAAGCTTCAGTTTCGAATACTGGCGGTTGCATGCATGTTTGCTAGTGGTTCAGAATCCACTTCAAATTGTAGGTCCCGGTCTCATTAGCTTAAAGTGTGCCAAACTGACCCGTGAGTGACAAACCAAAGCCATGACGCTGAAGAAGGAGGACAGTGCCTCTTGCAGGACTTTTTAGGGTAACTACACCGCAATTGTACGGGAGAAACCAGGAAACTCCCACCACGTAGTCGAATAATGAGGCAAGATGCAGAACATCAAAAAGACTCCTCGTTTCTTGAAACAGTGTCTATAACAAAGCCATCAGCCGATTGAACCTCCGCCTAACCCCTTAGCGGCATGCATTACCATTGATCCACGCATTTCATTAGAAACTTTTTAATAACAATTGAGCAAAATTATCGATCTTTGGAAAAACTATCAAATGATAATTATTTAAACGTATTTGACAATTTCCGTTTAATAAATTAATAATTATTCAGTTTTTAAATAATGATTCTTCAGTTAATAATGAATTATTAAATTATTTCTTAATTATTCTTATATATAGTGATACATCCTAGAAATAAAAAAGATATTTGAGTATATTTGATATTTGCATATATTTGAGTAAAAGATATAAATCTTGAAATTTTTTAGAAAAGAATAAAGTATATTTTTAAAAGTATAAAAGTAAAAGTAAAGTATATATTTTCTTTTTCTTCTTCTTTATTGGCGCAAACGCCCCGTGGGGTCAAGGCCATCGACCTGCTTACAAGATTTCGAGACGGGAGATATTTTCTTTTTACGGGCTAACTGTTAATGTATGCTCAACGCTCTACAGTCGTGTTCGACCAAGACATACGGTTTAAAGTGTATTCGGGACCACTACAAACATCCATGACATCTACGTGACTCGAACACGAAACCAGTCGCGGGCGCCAGAGCGCTAGTCATTCACTCGATCAGCGCCAAATTTTTATTCTAGCGTAGTTAAAATTTAACATTAGCGTAAACTAAAATATGTAATTTAATTAAAATTTATTTACAAAAAAACTGAAACTCATTGATCTTAAGACATTAATAACGTAATTAACAGAAGTATTGTTATTTCTGCAAAATATAAAATACTTAGTATATACTAGTACTTATACTAATTTCTTTCCTTTTTTTTTTTTGCTCTGTATAGAAGGCTTGGCCATGTGTGCATACATCGTTTCATCTTTTGCCAAAAAAAGGACAGGCTTTCTATAATTATCAAAGCATTCTACATTTATATGTTTGATTCCTGACTCATCTATGCGTAAAAATTACATATTTTCAAATATGTTAATATATTAATATGCTAATCAGTTACGGCATTTAAAAATTCGAATCGTCTTAATTTTGAATAATTTAACGTAGTGTAAATTAACAAGAGTATGTCATTATATTTAAAAATACGAAGTAATTGTAATTTAATCAACATAAAAATCAATGAAAATACAATACACCCTTTTTTCAACGAATTAACAAAATATTATATTTTTTGAAATGCATGCATCTATGATAAAAATAGAATATAATTTATCTAAGTCACATATCTAAATTTACAAGAAATTAAAATAAAAGAGTTTTGCTATTATTTCAATAAACTAATTGCTCAAACAAGTTTTCATAACAGACCTCTCTGATTTTAAAGAAAAAGCCACGAGTATGTATATAAATTGATAATTAGAATGATTAAGCTAAAAAATTATTAAACAAAAATTAAAAAGTATACATTTTAATTGATTAATATTAAAATTCCACGTTTATTTAAGAAATATGAGATTTATTGAATTAAAGTTAAACAACATAATTCAAAGAATCGATGTTCATGTTACAATACATGGCTTACCTACAAGAGGAATATTAATAACGCCTTTAGTTTACCAAACTTAATTGATGTGAAAAGGATACTTCATTTAAATATACTGACGCGCGACACGCTGCTAACATTGAAACATATTCAGATTGCTCCGGGTTATAGATATATATCCATCCAGATATAAAAATCCTTTCAAAGTTCAAAGATGAATGATTAGATCCCAAACCTGTTGGGGATTCATATGCTGTCGGATTGAAATAATGGAAACTGTAACTGTGTCGAGATATTCCAGATTTAATGAAATGCCAGTCACGGCGAATCTATTGGAAAATATATATTGTGATCTCATATTTGAATAAGGTGAATCAAGCTCACATTTAGGACATAGTAGTTAGGATATTGTTAGTACGTTTCTGTTAAGAGAAATGATATTTGTAAAAAATTTATTTTAAGGATCAATTTCTAATCTTTTGATTATTGGTATAACGACATAACAAATGTATGATATACTTCTATTATTCTGTTGTTTGCTTTGGTATGTCGCTCTATATCATTTCCTGCATACTTCGGGCTAAAGTCCGGGGACTATGGATTCTGAACCTCTAACAAAACATCCAAGTCACCGCCAGTATTCAAAATTTTGTTTTTAAAGAAAATTGTTTTAATCATCAAAGGTTATACCTTTCATATGATTTGAATAATTACTCATGAATTGAGTTAAACATAGGTTATTTAGGATAATTGTGTCAAATTTTTTTTGCATATATGAGAAAAGTTTGAAAACTCTCGTCTGATAGTTCGATTTTGTTCTTGAGAAACATAGATGGTGCTCACAATCGACATAGAATGTTAAGAAGTTGTAACATACAGTAGTTGTAACACAAATCTATAGTGAATTTGAACCTTAGCATTTCATTTAACATGCCATCCTGGAGTGCTACTGTTATACCATGAATTAAACTTAACTCTCAAGGGTTTCATTAAGAATTTTATCATATCCTAAGAATAAACTTGTAAAATTCCCAAATTCCTCATAGCGGACAAAAAAAAAAAAAAAAGTATTTAAAAGAGTACTCTAAATATTTTCGTACTATTAATAAATGTTACTCTAATTGTTCGTCTTCGTTAATTCTCATCGTCATAGTCTCTTTGTGACCTTCATTATCTTTAAACACCACCGACTATATTTTGCAAATATTACCATGTCTGTTCTTGAAGTTCATATTTTAAATGATGTTTTCTTAACTTGACTTAACTAGGTGCTTTGAGAATTATGCTCGCTGTTGCTGCTTTGTCTCAATTTATTCAGATGCCGTTGAAATAGTAGAAATAAAAATGTTTGACAAAAGTGAAAATGAAACTTTTATAAAGGAACTAATCTACAACTGGTTCTGATTTCATTATCCATGATGCTTTTTACAAAATCCTTTTAAAAGAAAAGAATCGTTGCACGTACTTTCGGCAGTCAAAAGAAATGAAATAAGTTTTTAATTTGAAAAAGAAAAAAATTGAAGATTAAATAGATAATAGCATTTTAAAGTGGAACGATGATTAAAACATTTGAATTACAACTATTAAAGTATGTTTGCTTCTATTGATTGTTTGCTTCCAAAGAATTCGTTCTTTTGATGTATTGTGTAATCATCTGCATAACTATCACAGTTTAAGACATAAGACACCAAAAGTAAATGAGAGAAATATGAAACAGTTTAAATAGTAGCAAATGGTAGTGTTAACAAATGAATATTTTTATTTGAAAATAAAAATCAAACTGAAAATATACCAATGTTATAGAAAACATAACAGATATTTCGGAGAATATTTAATGAAACTATTTTTATTCCACTAAAACCAAAACATAAAGTAAATAAAACATAAAACACAAAGTAAATATATATATTTTTCCATTGTATAAAACATAATAATTATTATTATATTATTATATAATAATTCTCATTAAAACTCAAAATCAACATTTTCAAAAGTTTTTGAAATAAATTACTAAATAATAACTTTTTTAATTAAGAGTAAAAACACAAGGATTTCGGGAAAAAAAGGATTGTAATTTAGGTTCTGCTTGTTTTTGGTTTCATACATATCTTAATTTTAGAGCGAAACCCCACATTTGCGTACATAAAGTGAAAGAAAATCAGAAAAACTCCCCCCCGGACAGTCCGACTAACGAGGCAAGATGCTGAACATCACAAGAGCCATCGAGACTCCTCATTTTTTGAAACAATGTCTACAACAAAGTCAACAGCATATTGGTCCTCAGTCCTAAATTATATCCTTAAATCTTCCTTCATTATATCCGTATTAATTATATCCTTAACGTTTTAGAACTTAGGACTTATTTTGAAATTTATAATGCTTAAAGATAAAAAGAAATATGACACATCAAAAACCCTTTTTAACATCACAAATTTTTTTTTTTATTTCAAGGTGAAATAAATTACACTAGCCAATATTTCTTTAAAAAATAATAATGTACATGGAATAACCGGTGATATTTATAATTATAATTATTCTTACTTGTTTAAATACTATAAATAATATTTTATATTCATATTTCTTTTTTTAAAAAAGGAAAAGTTTACGAATCGTTCATTGTTTTGTTGAATCGCTCACCGAAGATTAGAATCGATGAATAAATCATGAACCAATGGATGAAGATTTATCATCGGAACGAATTCGTTTTCGGAAATGCTTTTTAAAAAGCCAAATATATAAATATATATTCCAAGGTATTTCGAAATCGATAGAAAAGGAAGGGAATTTGAGTAAAATATATTAAATTGAATTCTTTCGAGCAAAAAATTGTATTAAAAAATACAAAAAATGAGATATATATAAAAAGTTGACTATGTAAAATTGCCATCTGATGTTAGATTTTTCGTACTTTTAAAAAAATTCATATTGTTAATATAATTAAGTCACAATAGTATAGATGTTTATGATCTGGAGCTCGGTGCCACATGTTTTGGTTCGAGTCCCGGTGGTTGCCACGGATATTTATAATCGTTCGGTATCCACTTTAAGCTGTAGGTCCTGGTCCCTACCTACCTATATCTGTACAACCCTACCCCTTAAAAAGTCATCGTCAGCGTCACAGATCCAAGTCAGACTTCTACCTAAGGGGTGCTCCATCACAACAACCCCCCTTTCCCAACTTCCATAAGAACACAGGGGCTCCTGGACTTGATGTTGCTGTCTACCAAGTGGGTTAAGAAACAACAAAAATAACAAACACAATTAATCACTTAATCTTGTGGCATTCATGTCATGAACAGACCTCATACAGAGGCAATATAATGTTCATTTTTAAAAATTTCATTTTTTAATTAAACGTCAAATATCAGAACTACACTTCATTGAAATGTATGTGTTCCATCCAAGTGTCATAATTGGTTCATTGCTTGAGAATTTCAATAATAATTGAAGTTCATTGCTAGGGAAAAAGGATTTTCTTTTGCTTAACACTTATGGACTTTTTGTTTAAAATTTTGTTTAACACGCATGTTCCAGTGACTTAGCTGCAAACAGCCAATATACGAGTGGTAAAGGGGAAGACATTGCCTTTTAACTGTAATTGCAGCACATTTGCTTGTCATATTGGAGAAACCGCGGAAAACTCCCACCATTCCATGAACTATTCATTATTCATTTTGAAATACATTTGCCAGTTATGAAGTCATGTTATCTGTAAGTCTGAATAACAAATAATTCATGTAAATCTTAAAGCACACATATTTAAAATTATGCGGCGAATTAGTTTTTATTTTAAATAAAGTTTTGATACAGAAGTTTCCTGTGATGCTGAAGAAGATTGATGGTGTTTTAAATAATAACTCACTTTTATTTTATTGCATTTTTTTTTTCACATTACAGACTTCATACCAAAACAATATCATGTTCACATGCGATAATAAAACAGAAGATATACTCCACATAATATAATGCAAATCAAATCATATATCAAATGCCACATATCGTCAGCAAAAGTAAGATTCATTTCTGAAGTTACAATGGAAAAGATTCTTGAATTCTTTTTTTTTCTAACTTTCAAATGAAACAATTTTTAATATTTTCGAACATTTCTTTCATTTTTGCAAAGTTTTGATTGCAGAAATCTTCCGCAACTTCCGCCTCGAACAAGAATCGAAGAAAAAGAAACGCAGTGTGTGGAAAGAAAACCTAACAAGCAAAGGAAACATTTACTTCCCTATTAAAAGAAATAACCCCGTGGAATGAAGCCGTTAGGCGAAGTTGCAGAAGTCTGTGCGTTTGTTCTGGAGATGCGGGCACTATTTGCGTCCAGAGGAATGGATGTTGGAAACTATGAGAGAGAAGAGTTTTTTATACATAGAAATCTCTGTACCATGAAATACCTCGTGAATTAGAAAACTTCTTTCACGGTGAATGCCTATATTTATATTTGTTCACTTGTGAACAAGCAAATATAGGAAGTAGTTTTCTTAATTGTAGGGAGAAGTTCTATAGCTGTTTTTTAATTTGATAATTTAAGCTTCACTACTGCTTTGTATACATAGAATCACTGCGAGTTCCATTATAATTTCAAAAATGTATTACAAAGAAAAATAAAAAGACAAACAAATGAAAACTATTACAAAATCAGACGTGTATAGTTTAAATTTTTTTTGCTTTTATATAATTTTAATTTAATCTAATTTAATACCCCCAATATGGGACCATCAGTTGCATGAAGCACATTAAGTTGTCTCTTAAATTCTGGGGATGTTCATTGTATCACACCCTCACCAATGATGGCAATGGAGTCAACTATCCTCTGCTTTAGATGAGCAATGTCTCGTACCTCTTTTATCGTGCCTTTGTACGATATATTTAACATAATCTATAGAAAGAAGTAGATATGAGAGGTATGCAGTTTACGAGGTATCTAAGGGTATGTTAAAAAGATTCACCCATCATCAATGCTGGCAATTTTATAATTATTTAAATGCCAATTACGGATACGAAATGCCAATCAATTGCAGATATGATCTAAATCTATATGAATATAATCTAAACATGATCAATTTCTGCATTTTCTGTCATGTCCTTATATTTTCGATACACACGATAACTGTAATATAACCACTTAGAAAGAAGTTGAGAGGAGTGATGTATGGTTTACGAGTATGTTAAGGATATTAAACAATGGTATATGGCTAAGAGTACTAAAGCAGACGACCATTGATGCCATTACCATCATCAATGATTGCGATGCTATAACTGTGGAAATGCCAATTTTGGACATGTAATGCCAATCAATTAGAGATATGATCTAAATCTTGAATTTATGGGCATGATCAATTTGTGATTTAGATTGATCATGTCCCCTTACCTTTGTTGAATATACGATATCTTTAATATAACCCCTAGAAAGAAGTCAAGAGATACTGTATATGGTCTATGAGGTATCTTAGGGCATGTTAAAGATATCTAACAAAGGCACAAGACTAAGAGGGTCACTGATGCCATTTCCATTATCAATACTGACTATGCTACAATTATGGAAATGACATGTAATGCCAATTAATTACAGACATTTTCTTAATCTTTAATTTATGGAAATGATCAATTTCTGCTTTAGATTGATCATATCCCGAAACTTTGTTTGATACATGATATCTTTAACATAACCCCATAGAAAAAAATTCAGAGGAGTGGGATATGATCTACTATGTATTTAGGTATGGTAAAATATCTAACAAAGTACAAGATTAAGAGTACTGAAGCATACGATCACTGATGGTATTGTTATCATCAATGATGACAATGTCAATATTATGGAAATGCCTATTATGGACTTGCAATGCCAATCAATTACAGACATGATCTAAATATTGAATTTATGGACATCAAGTCTGATATACACGATACGATTCCATTTTGAAAGAAAAAAAGTTTAAGAGTTATAATGGAATTTTTTCATCTTATTTTTCTTTTGCTATTATCTAACTCAAACATTTTAATTATTAAAAATTAAAAATATTTCTGTTAATAAAACCTTCCGAAAATAACTTTCTTCCCTATTACACCTCTACGTTTGAATGTCTCTAATTTGGATACTGGTGAAACTAGACTAGTTTTCCCTCTATAATTTATCTGACTATATCTATTGGATATGTAAGAAGATAAATATAACAATTAATGCTAATGGTTATTGAGAACTCACTTCAAGTACTTAATCCAAAGCCACCATCATAAAATATTTTTACAAAACTGTTGTTTTTATGTCTTTTAAATCTTTTGTTCTAATGTTTTATGATGCTTTCAAATAGCTTAACAGGTTTGAAATGGCAACAATTATCGGAAAACATTTTAAAACAGAAACCGAATTAAGAAGTTTCCAGAAATCTTGTTACTATCCAATCGATTTATCGGAAGATTCGCGTAATAGAGCGAGAATAAAAATTCGAAAACGAGGTATTCTTTAGGTATCCTATGGCGATTTAATTATTACGTCAAAATGATTGAATTCCATTTGAATATCGAAAGAAACAGACATCCAGAAGAAACAAGAAATGGCGCGCCGTTTGTACTTTCGGGATTACCTCGTCCTATTTCACTTAGAGAGCTTCATTAAATATAATTAAATCTTCCAATTAGTTCATAGATGGCCATGTAATTTAATTAGAAAAATTTCCAAAGAAAAATATTTTTAAATTAATGGTTACAAAGAAAAAAATGAAGATACTATATAACCATCAAATTAATTTTCCACTTTTGTGTATTATTATGTGTTATTCAATCAGTTGTTAGTTTCTGATAATGATTGTTAAACTCTTTTGAAGTTTCTGGAAACAGTGTTGTTCTCGAGAATTCCATCCGACAAAATGTCTTTGTGAATAAAAATAAAAATAATTATCTTTAATGAGACAACAAAAAATGAATGATCTTAATTAATATTTTCCGGAAATTACTCAAAATTTAATGAATCAAAAGTACTTATTAGTTGAAATTTTATTGGAAAACAATTATGCATAATTATCAATTTTTTAAAAGTATAGAAAGATGATTATTACATTTTATGGATATTTTCCATTTAATAAATTAGTTTTTAAATTATAATTTTCAGTTAATAATAAATTATTAAATTCTTCTTAAATACTGACACATTCTGAAAATATACATGCAACATGTCTGCGTCTAAGAAAGAAATGCTAAAATTTAAAAAAAAAAAAATGAAGTGTATTTTTTATAATTTATTCTCCAGAAAAATTTAAACAAGAATATTTTTAAAACATGCAATTTAATTAAAATTTATTAACCAATAAAACTGAAACTCAATGACTGGATTTGCGCCATTAGAGACGTAATTAACTTATAAACATTATACTTTGCTGATATGCATTTTTTTGTTCTGGATAGCATGCTTGGGGCCTGACACCTCTGAGTGGACGCAGATTTAGGGTTAGAGTACAGGCTGTGCCATGGATATGTTGTAGGGGTTTGGAATCTACTTTAAACAGTAGTTCCGGACTAATGTGGCAATAGAGCATCTGACTACTCTACCCTGTTAAAATAAATATTAAAAGGTGGACAGAAACGTTCGTAGGCTGACACATAGATGGCGCTACTAGTATTAAATACATATGATTTTTAGTTATTCCTAACCTTCAAAAGACGCGTGTATAAATTTGAACAGCTGTTGCACTATTAATATGTGAGTTACAGCATTTTTGGTGAAGTTATAGCATTTTTAGTGTTCATCACGTGCAGTTCACTCGGTTGACTGTCGATTGGATTCTGGTGTGAAATGATGGAGCCATGTTTCATCCATTGTCACATATCGACGCAAAAATTTGAGTTTATTAAGATTGAACAGTTACAAACACTGCTTAGAATCATCAATTTATTGTTGTTTTTGGTCGATTGTGATCGACCCACTTTGAACAGAGCTTTCGCATATTCAAATATTCATTCACGATATGTCCAACACGTTCCTTTGATATCTTTAGGGTCTCAGCTATCTCAATCAACTTCACTCTGCGGTTATCAAAAATTATTTTGTGGACTTTTATGATGTTTTCGTCGGTAACAGCATCTTTGGGGTGTCCACTGCGTGCATCGTCCTCAGTGCACATTTCGCCTCGTTTAAATTTAGCAAACCACTTCTCTACGGTTGATTTTCCAGGTGCAAAGTCCGAATAATGTTTATCAAGCCAAGACTTGGCTTCAATGGTATTTTTTTCGCCAAAAGCAATGCTTTATTAACACACGAAATTCCTTTTTATCCATTTTTTCAAACTAACAAAAGTTTCTTCACTAAAAATGCTATAACTCACATACTAATAGTGCAAGAGCTGCCAAATTTATACACGTGTCTTTTGAAAGTTAGGGCTAACTAAAAATTATATGGATTTAATACTAGTAGCACCATCTATGTCCAGCCTACGAACCGTTTAGCCCACCTGTTAACCGTCAAATTAATTTTCTCACATTAGTGTGTTATTCAATCAGTTGTTAGTATCTGATGAGGATTATGAAACTCCTTCAAAGTTTCTTGAAACAGTGTTGTTCTCGAGAATTCCATCAGACAAAAGATCTTTGTGAATTAAAATAAAAAAATTCCTTTAATGAGACTACGTATGATGAATAATTTTAATTAATAATTTCTGGAAAATAATTAAAATTTAATTTATCAAAAGTACTTAAAATAGTTAAAATGTTATTAGAAAACAATTTAGTGACAATTAAGCAAAATTTAGTGATTGTTTAAGAGTATCAAAAGATAATTTCTAAAATTTATTTGATATTTTCCACTTAATAACTTAATAATTATCCAGTTTTTAAATATAGTTATTAATGAATTGTTAAATTCTTTGTGATTTATTTATGCATCTTCAAAATATAGAAACAAAATGAACGAAAGAAATCTTAAAATATTAAGAAAATAATAAAAGTATATTTTTCATAATATATATTCTTCTTATTCTTCATTGACTCAGCTGCCCTATGGAGGGCTAAGGCCGTCTGCATGTTAGCAGATTTCGAGACAGGAGACATTTTCTTTTTACGGGGTAGGGTTGTCAACCCTACGCCCAACGCTCTACAAATCATTCCGTCATCTTACCGGTCACCTACCAACCCTATAATGTCATCACCAGATCATATCACAGGTTACCTACACGGCCATATTAAATCGGGACATAGGTTTAAAGTAGATTCAATCGTTTCAATAAACCAATTACTCAAACACGTTTTCCTAACGATCAACTTTGATCTTTGTCTTAAAAATTAAATATAAAACAACCAGCACGTATAAATTGATGATAGATGGTTAAGTTAAAAGGAGTAAATGAAAATATAAAAAAAAAATTCTATACAATTTTAATTGATTCATTAATAAAATTTTTTTAATCGATTAAAGTTTATCAAAATGATTGAAAAAGATACCAACTGAATCGATATTCAGTCATTTACATAGGCTTTCCTAGAAGAGAATATTAATAATGCTTTCAGTTTACCAAACGTAATTGATGTGAAAATGATACTTCATTTTAATATACTGACGTGCGACACGATGCTAACATTGAAAGATATTCAGTTTGCTCCGGGTTATGTGTAGTCATATTCATCCGGATGTAAAGATCCTTTCAAAGTTCAAAGATGAATGATTAGATCCGAATCTTGTTGGGGATTCATATGCTGTCGGATTGAAATAATGGGAACTGTAACTGTGTGAGATATTCCATGTCTAATGAAGTGCCAGTCACGGCGACTCTATTGGAAAATGTGTATTGTGATTGTGTCTGAATAAGGGGAATCAATCTTACTTCAGGAAGTAACAATTATGGTATTGTTAGTACGTTTATGTCAAGAGATATGGTATTTGTAAGAGAATGTTTAAATTTGAAATGGTAAATATAGTATAGGATTAATTTCTAATCTTTTGATGATTGGGAAAACAACACAACGAATATATAATATACTTTTATTATTTTATTGTTTGATTCGGATTGATTTGATTAGTCGCTCTACTGTCTTTTTCCTGTACACTTCGGGCAAATTAGACCGACACTTACAGTTAACGTGGATTCCATACCGCTAACAAATATCAATGTCCCGTCAGGATTCGAACCTAATATATGTGGCATTTTGTTATTAAATTGGTTATAAATTTCAGAGGTCAATATAATCTTTCTTTCTTTAATACGACTTGAAAAATTAAAAATGAATTGAGTTAAACACAAGTTATTGACTTTATGAATAATTGCCTCTAGCTTTCCTATCTTATGGGAGAAAATCTTGAAAACTCTTATCAGGTAGTTCGATTTGTACTTGAGACGTAGATGTCACAACGGCATGGAATGTGCTTGCTCACTAAAAGAAGCACTGCAACACAAACGGACAGTGGTTTTGAACCTTAGCATCCTTCTCGCATGTCTACTTTGCCATGAGTTGGCCATGAGTAACTCTCAGGGTAATCAATAAGATTTTATCAAAAAATCTCGGCATGTAAAATTCCCAAAATCTGTGGAAAAAAACCGAAAAATAGATTTGAAGAATAGGTTAAATATATGTTCTTCTTTATTGCCGTAACAATCCCATGGTGGGCAATGCCGTCTATCTATTGTTAGATTTCGAGTTAGGAGATGTTTTTTTAAGGGTAGGTCGTCAGTCCTATGCTCAACGCTGTATAGTCATATTAGACATGAACCTATGGTTAAAAGTGGATTCTGAATCAATACAGACATCCATAATATCGTCGGTAATTGAACCCAAAACCTGTGGTCAGTCACACTCTGTACAGAAATTTATCTTCAAAATAAAGATGCAAGATGTCTAAGTATCAGAAAGAAATCTTAGAATTTTAAGAGAAGTATGAATTATATTTTTTTTTTTTTTATAATTTTACTCTAGAAAAACAATTAAAAAACTTCAAATTAAAATATGTAGTTTAATTAATATTTATTTACCAGTAAAAATAAAAACTCAATTATCTTAAGGAGCTTTGATCTGTAACATTAGAAACATGATAACAGATTGATTAAAACTTTACAGGTTTTTCATGCTTTCTTTTGCACTGTATAGAATGCTTAGGAAATGTGTGAAATATTAATAGTTGCATCTTTTGCCAAAAAAATGGCAGATAATCTATACATTGTAAGATTTCTATACAATGTCAAAGCATTCTACAGAATGGCCGTTTTCATACATTACAGGTAACATGTACATTAATCTACCTATGATTCACAATAATAATAAAAAAAGTTGTCCAATATCTAAAAAAAGGGAAAAATCAGTTACTGAATTTAAAAATCATTAATAATTCAATTCGTATTAATTTTAAATGATTTAACGAATAATAAATTTACTATATCATGCCATTATATGAAAAATATGAAGTGACTGAAGATTTGATGAACATAAAGTACTGAAAAATAAAACACAATACATTTTTCAAACAATTGACAAAAATATTACATTTTTTTTAAAAACATCAAAAATATAATATAATTTATCTAAGTGCCATTCATCTAATGATAAAACTGCAAGGCATGTGAAAATAAGAGTTTCAAATCATTTCAACAAATCAATTTCTCAAACATGTTTTCATAACAGAACTATGATCTTTGTATTAAAGTTAAGATATAAAGCAACTAGCACGTATAAAAATGTGATAAAATGATTAAGCAAATAGGAGTAAATAAATAGTATACATTTTAATGGATTAATATTAAAATTCGTTTCATTAATAAAAATGACATTTACTCGATTAAAGTTAATCAAAATAATTAAAAGAACTACTGAATCGAAGTTCATTTACATAGGTTTTCTTACAACAGAATATTAATAACGCTTTCGGTTTACCAAACTTAATTGATGTGAAAATGATACTTCATTTTAATATGCTGATGTGAGACACGGTGCTAACAATGAAAGATATTCAGATTGCTCCGAGTTATATATAGATATATTCATCCGGATGTAAAGATCCTTTCAAAGTTCAAAGATGAAGGATTAGATCCGAAACCTGTTGGGGATTCATACGCTGTTGGACTAAACTAATGGAAACTGTTACTGTGCGGAGATATTCGAGGTTTAACGAAGTGCCATTCACGACGGCTATATTGGGAAATGTATATTGTAATATGATGTCGGAATAAGACGAATCAAGCTCACTTTTAGGACGTGGTAGTTAGGATATTGTTAGTAGTTTCTATCAAGAGAAATGCTAATTGTAAGAGAATGTTTAAAAATGAAATAATATACGATATGATAGTGTAGGACCAATTTCTAATTTTTGATGATTTTAATAACTACATACCGTATAATATACTTTTATTTGGAAATTGTTTAAAATTTTCAAAGGTATGCCTCTAATATGACTTGAATAATTAATTACTCATAAATTGAGTTGAACATAGCTTTCTTGAGTTAAACATAGGTTTCTTTAGAATGGTTGTCTTACAAACATTATCGGTAACATGTACATTAATTTATCTATGATTCGTGAATCATCTTTGGTCTTTTGCCTTAAAATTAAGATGTAAAGCAACTATCACATATAAATTTATGATAGAATGATTGAGCAAAAAGGAGTAAATAATTAAAAAGTATGCGTTTTATTTAATTAATATTAAAATTCAACGTTTCATTAATAGAAATGACAGTTAATCAATTAAACTTAATTAAAATAAGTGAAAGAACAACTGAATCGATGTTCATTTACATAGGCTTTCTTATAAGAGAATATTAATAATGCCTTCAGTTTAACAAACTTAATTGATGTGAAAATGATACTTCATTTTAATATACTGATGTGCGACACGATGCTAACATTGAAAGATATTCAGATCGCTCCGGATTATGCATATATATATTCATCCAGATATAAAGATCCTTTCAAAGTTGAAAGATGAATGATTAGATCCAAACCTGTTGGGGATTCATATGCTGTTGGATTAAACTAATGGAAACTGTTACTGTACGGAGATATTACAGGTCTAATGAAGTGCCAGTCACGGCGACTCTATTCTAAAATGTATATTGTGATCTCATGTCTGAATAAGGTGAGCCAAACTAACTTTAGAACCTGGTAGTTAGGATATTGTTATTATATTCCTGTCAAGAGAAATGGTGTTTGTAAGAGAATGTTTAAACTTGAAATGATATATGAAAATATAGTGTCGGATCAATCTTTTGATGACTGGGATAACAAATGTATACTATACTTCTATTATTTTATTGTTTGGTTTCGTCTGGTCTCGTTTGTCGTTCTATGGTCATTTCAAGCCCACTTCGGGCTAATTAGACTGGAAGCTACAGTTTAATGTGGATTCCGAACAACTAACAAGCCTCCATGCCACAGCCAGGATTCGAGAATGATGCCTGTGGTTTTTTTAGAAATAGTTTTTAATTTTCATACCTCTAATATTACTTGAATGATTACTAAGGATTTGATTTAAACACAAGTTATTCCTTTATTAGATGACTTCGGAATAATTGCCTTCAGCTTTCTTAACACATGGGAAAAAGTTTGAATAGGTATATTCATCTTATTAATCTATAGGGTCAGGTATTTGGATTCTGCCCTTGAGACATGGATGGGGTTATAATCGTCATCGAATGTACTTGTTTCTAAAAGAAACGTTGTAACAAACACCGACAGGTTATTCGAACCTTATTAGTGCTTCCTGCATGTCATCCTAGAGTACTACTACTTTTCCATAAGTTGAGCATAACTCTCAGTGATTTCAATAAGATTTTTTTTAAATCCTAAGATTAAAAGTATAAAAAACTAGAAAAATAATACTTTTTAAGAATAAGTTAAATATTTACGTACTTTTAATACATGTTACTCTAACAGTTTGTATTCGTTAATTATCATCGTCGCGGTCCCTTTGTGATTTTTAATTTTCTTTAAATATCATCGACCAACTTTGCAAATCTTAAGCTGTATTTTCTTGAATTCCCCATTGTAAATTGTTATTGCTTATATTAATTGTTGGCTTCAAAGAATTCCTTCTTGTGTGGTGTTGCGTAGTTCATATAGATTTGAAATTGACCCAATAAAATAATTTCGCATATCATTTCAAATTTAAATATTCTTCTACAAATACTATTTCTCTTGTCAGAAACGTACTAACAGCACCATAACTACCATGTCCTAAAATGAGCTTGATTCATCTTATTCAGACACGATATCACAATATACATTTCCAATAGAGTCGAGAGGACTGACACTTCATTAGATCTGGGATATGTCCACAAAGTAACAGTTTCCATTAGTTCAACCCAACAGCATATGAATCCCCAACAGATTTGGGATCTAATCATCCATCTTTGACCTTTGAAAGGATCTTTATATCTGGAGGAATATATCTATATTTAACTCGGAGCAATCTGAATATCTTTCAATATTAGCATCGTGTCGCACATCAGTGTATTAAAATGAAGTATCAGTTTTACATCAATTTAGTTTGTTAAATTGAAAGCGTTATTAATATTCACTTGTAGGGAAGCTGTAAATGTATCAAATGTATGTTATGTATGTATGTATCAGTTGTTCTTTCAGTTATTTTGATGGAGTAAATCTCTTTTTATTAATGAAACGTGGAATTTCAATACTAAACTATTAAAATGTAAGCTTTTTTAAATTTGTGTTCACTACTTTTAGCTTAATGAATAATATTGCTGAATTGTTATTAAATTGTTTTCTATTGAAATTTAAACAAATCTTAAGTATTTTTGATTTATTAAATTTTAATTATTTCCCAGAAAATATTAATTAAGATTATTCATCTTTCGCTGTCTCATTAACGAAATTTTTTTTTATTTTTATTCACAAAGATCTTTTGTCGGATGGAATTCTCGAGAACAACAACGTTTCAAGAAAACTTCAAAAGGAGTTTCATAATCATCATCAGAAACTAACAACTGATTAAATAGCACATAATGATACACTATTGTGAGAAAATTAATTTGACGGTTATTTAGAATCCTCAATTTTTTTTATCTTTCTAACCAATAATTTAAAAACATTCTATTTTTTCTTAAATTTTTGTAATTAAATGACACGCCCGTCTATTAACTAATTGGGAGAGTTAACTATATATAATTAAGCTCTCCAAGCGAAATAAAGTAGAAGGAGGTAACCCAAAAGTACAAACGGCGCAAATTTCTTGTTTGTTTCTTTTGATTTTCAAATGGAATTCAATTATTTTGACGCTGTATTTAAATTGCCATAAGATACCCGAGAACCTCGTTTTCGAATTTTTACTCCAACTCTATTACGCGAATCTTCCGATAAATCGATTGAATAGCAACAAGATTTCTTTAAATTTCTTAATTCGCTTTCTGTTTTAAACTGTTTTCCGATAATTGTCGCCATTTCAAACCTGTTAAAGCATTTTAAATGCATCATGAAATGATAAAAGAAATAAAAACAATAGCTTTGTAAAAATATTTTATGATGATGGTTTGGAATTAAGTACTTGCAGTCAGTTCTCAATAACCATTAATATGAATTGTTATATTTTTCTTCTTACATGTGAAATAGATATTGTTGTTGTTGCTTTGTTTCTTATTCCACTTGGTAAGCATCTAAACCAAGCCCACGAACCCGTGTGGTTTCATGCTTGAAGGAAAGGGGACAGTTTTTGTTGTAATGGAGGTACACGCAGGTTGAAATCTGACTGGTCTCCTTGACGGGATTTTTTTAGGTAGGGTTGTCGACCTTATGCCCAATACTCTACAGTCATATGAGAGCGGGACCTACGGGGTAAAGTGGATTCTGAACCACTGCAAACATCCATCCACAAGATTCGAACCCGAAACCTGTGGCATCAAGAACCAGAGCACTATGAAATAGATACAGTTCAAGTAACTAACTGGCCCTCAGCCTAATTACGTGTTATTATCATCACAATAAAAAATATTGGGACACACCAGAAACTCTTTTTGACATCCAAAAACTTTTTCAATTCCTTCTATTAGCTTACACTCAACCTATATATATCCTGTTCAAATTTTCAATCGTTAATAGAATTCTTTTTATTCATCCACTCAAGTTCAAATACATTATTTTTGAACTTGTAGTGGATGACACTTGATGTTAATACAGTTTCTTTCAAATGTTAGTTCAGTAATTATATTTTATTAATTAATTTAATTTTTTTAAGATTTAAGTTGCAAATATCTACCAATAGATGGCGCCAGATAAACTTAAAAAAAAAATTAATGAAAATTATTTATAAAGGACTTTCTGCAATAGAGTGAAAAAAAAAAAGTAGGAATTGACTTTTAAATTTTTTTTTTTTTTATTACTTGTTTTATTTCAAGGTGGAATAAATTACATTAGTAAAAATTTTAAAGATTAAAAATGTACGTATAGTTAACGGTAATATGTGTAATTAGAATAATCTTACTTGTTCAAATAGTTTACAAATGGTTCCTTGTTTTGTCGAATCGCTCACCGAAAGATTAGAATCGATGAATAAATCATAAACCAATGGATGAAGATTTATCATCGGAACGAATTCGGTTTTCGGAAATGCTTTTTAAAAAGCAAAATATATAAATATTTCTAAGGTATTTCGAAATCGATAGGAAAGGAGTGGAATTTGAGTAAAATATATTAAATTGAATTTTTCGAGCACAAAAATAGTATTAAAAATACAGAAATGAGAAATCTCAAAGTTTTTAAAGTTTACTACGTAAAATTGACATCTAATGTTAGCTTTTTTGCGTAGTTTTAAATAAAATTTATATCATTAATATAATTAATTCATAATGGTATAATTCTCGTTCTCGGTGCCACATGTTTCGGGTTTGAGTTCCGGCGGTGCCATGAATGTTTGAATGTGGTGTACCACTTTAAGCAGTAGGTCCCGGTCTAATATGACTGTAGAGCGTTGGGAGTAGTGCTGTCAACTCTACATTTTAAAAAGTCAGCGTCACGTAACCAAGTCAGATTTCTACCTACTGGTGCTCCATCACAACAGAACCTGCCCCACATTCCAGGAGACCGCACGGGTTCTTGAACTTGGTTTAGATGTTGCTGTTGATCAAGTGGGGCAGGAACCCACAAACACAATTAATAACTTAATTTTGTGGCATTCTTTTGACGAAACGGGCCTCATTCACGTACAACACCATGTTAATTTTTTCATTTTTTAATACTTTATTTTTCAATTTAAATTCAAATCTCAGAACTATACTTCACTGAAATGTATGTGTTCCATCTAAGTGATATAATTGCTTCATTGCCAGAGAATAAAAAGTTCTTTGCTAGAGAACTTATCTTCTTCATCATTGGCGCAACAGCCCCATGGTGGGCCAAGGTTCGTTGCCGACTGGCAGATTTCGAGAAACGTAATATATTCTTTATACGTGGTAGGGTTGTCAGCCCTACGCTGAATGCTGTACTGTCATATTAGATATGGATCTACTGTTTAAAGTGGATTCCGAACCAATACAGACATCCATGGCATCGCCGGGACTCGCACCCAAAACCTGTGTGACCGAATGCCAGTCACTAGGCCAACAGACCCCTTTATATAGAATTTATCTTCAAAATATAGATACAAGATGTCTGTGTATCAGAAAAAAATTAATATTTTAAGAGAAGAATGAAGTATATTTTTTATAATTTATACTCTAGGAAAAAATTAAACAAAAAAACGTAAATTAAAATTAAAATGTAGTTTAATTAAAATTTATTTACGAATAAAAATGAAACTCAATTATCTTAAGGAGCTTTGATGTGTGACATTAGAAATTTGATAGCGGATAGATTAAAATTTTGCAATTTTGTCTGTTTTCCTTTTTACACTGCATATAATGTTAAGGAAATGTGTGAAAATTAATCTTTCATCTTTTGCCAAAAAATGGCAGACATTCGATACATTGTCTAAGCTTTCTATATAATGTCAAGGCATTGTATACAATGGAATACACATTTCATACGTTATCGTTAATATGTACATTATTGTACCTAAGATTCATAATAGACAAAGGTGTCCAATATCTAAAAAGAGTGAAAATCAGTTATAGAATTTAAAAAAGATTAAAAATTCAATTCATATCAATTTTAAAATAATTTAACGGAAAATAAATTTACACTATTACGCCATTCTATGAAAAATACGAAGTAACTAAAGATTTGATGATCATAAAGTAATGAATAGTAAAATTAAATATTTTTCCAA
Organism: Caerostris extrusa; assembly: GCA_021605095.1. Lineage (NCBI taxonomy): Eukaryota > Metazoa > Arthropoda > Arachnida > Araneae > Araneidae > Caerostris > Caerostris extrusa. The sequence goes on along the minus strand of BPLR01014334.1, from coordinate 23,913 downwards.
ACGAAATGACAAAATATTACCTTTTTGCAACACATGCATCTGTCACAGAAATATAAAAAAATTTATCTAAATCACATTCATCTACATTTAAGCGAAATTGCAAGGAAAATAAAAATAAGAGTTTTGCAATCCTTTCAATAAACCAATTACACAAACACGTTTTCATAACAGATCTTGGATTTTTGTGTTAAAAATTAAGATATAAAGCTACTAGCATGTATAAATGGATGACAGAATGTTTAAATAAAAGGAGTAAACAAAAATAAAAGCATATATTTTATTTAATTAATATTAAAATTCCACGTTTCATTAATAAAAATAAGATTCATTCAATTAAAGTTGATCAACATAATCAAAAGAACAACTGAATCGATGTTCATTTACATAGGCTTTCCTACAAGATAATATTAATAAGGCTTTCAGTTTACCAAACTTAATTGATGTGAAAATGATACCTCATTTTAATATACTGATGTGCGACACGATGCTTACACTGAAAGATATTCAGATTGCTCCGGGTTATATATAGATGTATATTCATTCAGATATAAAAGATCCTTTCAAAGTTCAAAGATGAATGATTAGATACGAAACCTGTTGGGGATTCATAATGTAAACTGTTACTGTGTGGAGATATTCCAGGTTTAATGAAGTGCCAGTCACGGCGACCCTATTGGAAAATATATATGGATAGCATATCTGAATAAGGTGAATCACACACTTTAGAACGTGGTAGTTAGGATATTTTAAGTACGTTTCTGCCAAGAGAAATGTTGAATTTTTTTTCAAGAAAAGAATCAATTTAAATAATCTCGTAATGACAAATATATTTCATAATCATTAATCAGACATATAATTCTCAATTCTTTTACAGTTCGTCACTTTTGAAAAATGATGTATGTTTTGAACTAGCAATTCTACTTGTGCAAAAGAAATTCCATTTATTAATAATTTGATGAATGTAAATTTTGTAATTATATTGAAGGAAAAAACAATATTTTAAATTTACACATCAAAAATTTATTTTTGTACTTAATTATTCATATTTTTTGAAATGCCCTATGTTACCTTTTTGTAGTATACAATGATTTATTATATCCTGTTGTATCTGCATTTAATCCTCAGTGTCCTGCAGTGCGGGACGTACATCCCATGAGTAAACTACTCATTGAAGGTGGGCAGCTTCTGTTGTGATGGAGCTATATCAGACTTCTACTTAAGTCTGATATAGCTCCGTGACACAGAAAAAAGGTCAGTGCCTTCTGGGAGGACTTATAGGGGCTTTAACCCGCATTTGCGTATTGTGTGAGAGAAAACTCGGAAATTCCCACTGGGTTGTCTGACTCACGAGGAAAGTTGCTGAACATCACAAATAAGGCCTACAACAAAGCCTCCAAGCGGATTGATTCTCAGCCCTAAATTATATCCTTATTTCATTAATTATATCCTTAAGTCCCATATATACTTAACTCATTAATTACATTAATAATTCTTCCTTCATTATATCTTTATTAATACTATCCTTAATTCATTAATTATTTGCTTAATTCTTTCTTCATTATATTCTTATTAATTTTATCCTTAATGTTTTAGTACTTATTTAGACTTATTTTGCAATCACGTATATATACGCTTAACCGAAGGCCGGCTTAACGTATCAAAAAAGAAAACTCTCCCACGGTCTTGGAACATCAAAAACCTCTTTTTTTTTGGTAATTTCAAGGTGGTCAATAAATTATACTATTCTTCTTTGCTTCCGTTTCGTCGTGAAAAGCTATCAAATGCAATGAAGGATTTTGGTTTATGTGACTTTAAAAAATAATGATGCACAACAAAGAATTCTTGTTTTAGAGTAAACATCTGTTTTATTACACTGTTATTCTATACTTTAAATTTAAAATAATTAGAATTAATCTTACCGTTTTAAAACGGTACAATGCACTAAAACTATTTCAAACGTATCAAAAATCCTTTTAACATATGTGTCTTTTCTTTAAAATAAATGAAAAGTTTACAAATTGTTCCCTATGTTTTTTTAAAATAAATGAATCGGTTCTTGTTTTGTTGAATCGCTCACCCAAGATTAGAATCGATGAATAAATCATGAACCAATGGATGAAGATTTATAATCGGAACGAATTCTGTTTTCCGAAATGCTTTTTAAAAAGCAAAATATATATATATATATTCCAAGGCATTTGGAAATCGATAGGAAGTGAACGGAATTTGAGTAAAATATATTAAATTGGAATTCTTTTCGACCAAAAAATAGTATTAAAAAAATACAAAAAAATGAGAAATCTCAAAGTATTTTTTTTTAAAGTTTACTATGTAAAATTGCCATCTAAGGTTAGATAGTGCGTGTCTTTAAATAAAATGTATATTATTAATACAATCAATTCATAATGGTATTGGGTAGGCGACTAAGTGATTGTAGATTTTGTCAATAGATGGACTTAGCACATTTTTTTTGTTTTGTCAGCGTGTTCAAAGTACCTAACTTATATTGGTTTCTTTTTCTTTTGACTTCCGACTTTAATTTAGTAAAACAATTGTACCGATTAGTTATTTTGTTTTATTTTTATCCTAATTTAAAAATGCAAGAACAAGACGCGCAATATTGTATTATTTTCAACAAGGTAAGAACGCATCGCAAGAACACAAGAAGTTATGTGCCTAGAAGTTATGTTTATATGAGAATGAAGCCTTGAAAGAAAGGCTGTGGCAAAATAGGTTTGCCAAATTTCGTTCTAGTGACGTTTCATTGAAAAATACGCAACCATCTGGCCGTCCAGTTGAAGTTGATGAGATCCATATCAAATCCATTATCGATTCAGATCATCATAGCATAACATGCGAGATTGCAGAGAAAGCTCAATGTATCACTTACATAGTAGATGAATAGAGTATAGAATCTATTAACAAATTTGTCTTCTTAAGAATGGAGCATAATGTAATTTGATGCCCCAAGAAAGCTGTGAGTGGCTAGCACTCTGGTCTTTGGTATTCCAGGCTTCATGTTCGAATCCTGGCGGTGGTATGGATGTTTGTGAGTGGTTCGGAATCCAAGTTAAACTGTAGGTCCCGGACTGTTTAGCCTAAAGTGTGAACAAGATGACCGTAGAGCGACAAACTGAACCAAACCAAGAAAGCTGTTTTATATACTGTTAACAAATCAGGACTGAATATATTGACGTAAAATAAAAGATAATGAATGTGCTTATCAGTTCATTGTCAAGTGGTAGGAATTTCTCGATTACAATAGCTGAGAGAGTTACAAGGCTGCTTTTAACAACTTATAAAATCATGCTTTTAACAGTATCATCGTGTAAGTTATTCATTGTTGTTGTTGTCATGTCCCTCATGGAAGAGGGAGAAGAGGTGCAGCTTCTGTTCTGATGGAGCAGCCGTAGGTAGAAGTCTGACTTCTGCTCCATGACGCTCTTACAGTCATAGGAGACTGGGACCTACGGCTTAACGAACTACCACAAACATCCATGGCACCGCCGGGACTCGAACCCGAAACCTGCGGCACCGAGAGCCAGAGCGCTAGACACACTCGGCCATTCAGGCCCCTCATTAAGTTATTCATTAATTTCCTTAATACGCATACAAAATGTGTTGGATAGTATAGACATTGCATAAAATGAGCATCACAAAATAATAATATACTCATTGATTGTATTTATAAATTTTGTCCAAAAAAGAATAATAAGTGCATTAATTGACATTTTTTATTAAACGACAAATTCTATTATGAACTTTTCTTGCAAATATGAATGCCACTAAAGTTAACTTTTCAATTTGAAAGGGAATAAACATGGCTTTATAGAATTTATTTTTCCTTCAGGGAATACTCAATACTTGTCAGATATTCTTTATATTATTTGAATGAAAAATGCGCACACAAAAGCCAATCTAATTGGTATCCATCTTTCCAATGTTTTAAAATATCACGCTGAGTATTTGCTTCAATAACGACTCTGCCACGCACTGAAAAAAAAAAAAATTACCCTAAAAGATCCCCGATGGTTTGATTACCTCGACTCAGGAATAGATGGCAGTTTGATATTTTTGCGATTTTTAAAATTTTTTCCTCGGAGCTAAAAATTATCCGAGGGGATACTCACCCCGCTAAGGTCTCCCGCCAGCTATCATTGGGGCAGAGAGTATTGCAGCTGCCAAATATGATGGACGACTACTGCCTTCTCTTTCTTTACTTTTTTTTTTCTATTCCAAACGGCTTAAAGACAGAAAAAAGTACAAAAATAAAATAAAAAAAAAAAAATATAATCATCTTATCCCTCCATGTGCTTCATAAAGCGAACCATGCGTTAAATTTTCCCCTCCCCAAAAATCGATTTGATGATAGTGGATTGAAAAAAAGAATAAAAGAACGTTTTTTTCTTTCATCTTCCCTGCTACAGAGAAGGAAGTAGTACTTTGGGTTTACTGCAACAACTTGGAAACAAAGTGCTTCCTCATATTTTCAGAGTTAGTGATCCCCATTATAGGAGCTAAGTAAAAAACTTGTGTTTTTTTTGTGAGCGAAAAGAAATTTTTATTGTTATTCTTAGCCACCCAGTCGAACTGTTTCTGAAATTAATTTTTGGATATAATGCCATTGGATTAAAGTCTGTCCAAATTCGAGAGTAATAAAAATATTTGAGTAATAAAGTTCATTGGAGGAGCTTAAACTCTTTAATTTTATCCCCAGAAGAGTTTTTGGATCTTAAAAAAAATATGATAGTTATAGTATAGACAATAACTTTGTATTACTTCAATTAGTTTATGAAGCTTGCTTTCTGAACATTACATGTTATGTGAAAGTTATTTTTTTATAGCGTTTTGGTTTTATGAATTTCAAACATTTATTTTTTGAAATTTTTTGTCTTGTTTTAAAGTTACCTAAAAGCTAAAATTTTATGCCAGAAGCACTTTGCTTTTGTTATATGTTAGAAAGATGATATAAATTCATCTTTTTAGAGTTTTGCTTTTAACTCTTTTTGCTTCCATAAAGATTCTTCCACCCACAAGAAAAAAATAAATGATTTCCTTAAAAGAGCCCTGATGGTGTGATTACGTCGACAAATAAAAATATGAATAAATGACTAATGAGTAATATGGCTAATGATTATACTTAATGTGACTAGTATAAATCGTCTATTCCAGGGGTATCCAAACTTTCCAGCCTTAGGGTCATACTGTTTACTCCAGTAAGTACCAAGGGCCAAAACCGTTTTAATTTTTCTGCCATTATCTATAATTTCTTGACCGAGTACGCGCTCTGAGCGAGCATACGCTTGCTAACTACAAACTATTGTCATTGAAAAATCACAATTACATAAATTTAATTAGTATTTTTTTACAAGTGGAAACCCTACGGTTTCATTCGCGTTCATTTAGCTTTTCCGTTCCTGAGGGATTTTCAGGATAAAAATCATATATTTGATTTAGGATATATACATTCCAAACATCGATATGCATACATACGCGATACTCTTTACCCCAACATAACTACCGAGGGTAACCACGGGATGTTCACTAGTTTATGATGTTAGTGGGATTCATTTCAATTATTTGTTAGTTGTTATGCTTATGTTAAATTTTCTGCGTATTATACTTGTCATTAAGCTTTACCTAGCAAGTAAATAAAACCAAGTTATTATCAATCTGTGGTTTTTTATCCAACTTATTACAGCAACAATAAGCTATTCGCTGTCGCGGGCCGAATTGATGACATTGGCCCGCGGGCCGTAGTTTGGAGACCACTGCTCTAGTCTAAAGTTAACATTTAATTTTAATATGGCGTTATAGAATTTAGTTTTCCTTCATAGAAAGCTCAATACTTCTCAGATATTCTTTATATTATTTGAATGAAAATGCACACACAAAAGCCAATTTAATTGGCCCTCTTTCCAATCTCTTAAGATCTCACGCTGAGTATTTGCTTCAATAACGACTCTCCCACCCACAGAAGGGAAAAAAAAGATTACCCTAAAAGATCCCTGATGGTTTGATTACCTCGTTCAGGAATTGATGGCAGTTTGATATTTTTGCGGTTTTAAAATTTTTGCCTCGGAGCTAAAAACTATCCGAGGAGACACCCACCCCGCTAAGGTCTCCCGCCGAGCTATCATTGGGGCAGAGAGTATTGCAGCTGCCAAATATGATGGACGACCACTCCTTTTCTTTCTCTGCTTTTTTTTCTGATTCCAAACGGTTTTAAGACAGAAAAAAGTACAAAAAAAAAATATATTCATCTTATCCCTCCATGTGCTTCATAAAACGAACCATGCGTTAAATTTTCCCCTAGCGAAAAAAATCGATTAGATAATAGTGGATTGAAAAAAAAAGAAAAGAAAAAAATTTTTTTTCATTTTTTCTTTTTTTTTTTTCATTCACTTTTTTTCTTTCATCTCCCCTGCTACAGAGACGGAAGTAGTACTTTGGGTTTACCGCAACAACTTGGAAACAAAGTGCTTCCTCATATTTCTTAGTGATCCCCATTATAGGATCCTAGAGTAATAAATATATTTGAGTAATAAAGCTTTTTGGACCTTCGCAGATAATAACTTTCAGTCAGTTTATGGAGTTGCTTTCTGAACATTGCATGTTCTGTGAAAATTATTTTTATATAGCTTTTTGGTTTTATAAATTTTAAACATTTATTGTTTTGAAAATTTTTCTCTAGTTTTTATGTTACTAAAAGATAAAGTTTTATGCCAGAAGCACTTTGCTTTTATTATATGTTAGAAGGCTTGAAATTTTTTTTTTTTTTTTTTTCAGCGAAAATAAATTTTTATTGTTATTCTTAGCCATCCAGCCCCGAACTGTTTTGGAAATTAATTTTTGGAAATAATGCCAATGGATTAAATTCTGTCTAGATTCGAGAGTAATAAAAATATTTGAGTAATAAAGTTTATTGGAGAAGCTTAATCTCTTTAATTTTATCCCAGAAGCCTTTTTTGGATCTTAAAAAATGTGATAGTTACACACAATAACTTCGTATTACTTCAATTAGTTTATGGGACTTGCTTTCTGAACATTACATGTTCTGAGAAAATGAACGAAAGTTATTTTTATATAGCTTTTTGGTTTGATGAATTTTAAACATTTATTGTTATTTAAATTTTTCTCTTGTTTTAAGGTTACTTAAAAGCTAAAAAGTTTTATACCAGAAGAACTTTACTTTTTTGTTATATGCTAGAAAGATGATATAAAATTGATGAATTTTGCTTTTAACTTATTATATTTTATTTAAATTTATCTTTCAATATTTGAATAAATAACAGAAGAAGATTATCATTTAATTTTGCACTAGATCAATAAATTAACTAAAATTATTTTCAAAATTATTTAATATTCCAAAGTAAAAAATGTATAACGATAGGTTCAATTTGCCCATATTTTTTGTCTAAATTTACGAACAAAAAATTAAAAATTTTAGTTATTTTTATATAGCTTTTTGGTTAAAAAATGTTTTTTTTTTTAAATAATTAATTAGTAACTGAAGTATTAATTAATTAATAAATGTGTTTTTTACATATTTTTACTTTTTTGAGTGAAAATTTTAAAAATAACATTTTAGTAGTTATTTAATTAATATTGTCGCAAAATAATTTTAATCAAAATCATTAAAAGGCTGCGTTTTTAAAAGAATTTTATGCATTCTTACTTAATTAAGAATGCTTAATTAGAGTGCTAATTTAATTAATTAGAAATTAATTAAATAATCAATTAATAATTAATAATTATTTTTATATAATCAATTAAATTTTTTTTTAAAAATATTTTTATTTATTTTATTAATTATTTTTATATATTTTTAATTAATTTAATTATTATTTATTTTATTTTTTAATTATTTTATTTCCTTTTATTTTTTAATTCATTTAATTATTAATCATTTTATTTATTTTATTTTTTAAATAATTTAATTATTAATTATTTTAAGTGCTTTTTTTTAATTAATTAAGTGCTAATTATTTTTTTATTTTATTTTTTAAATTATTTAATTACTAATTATTTTATTTTTTAATTTATTTAATTATTAATTATTTTATTTATTTTGTTTTTTAATTATTTTATTTACAAATTATTTTATTATTTTTTAAAATTAATTTAAGTGCTAATTATTTATTTATTTTATTTTTTAATTATTTTAATTACTAATTATTTTATTTATTTTATTTTTTAATTAATTTAAGTGCTAATTATTTTATTTTTTTAAATTGTTTTAATTACTAATTATTTTGTTTATTTTATTTTTTAATTCATTTAATTATAAATTAGTTTATTTATTTTATTTTTTAATTATTTTAACTACTTATTATTTTATTTTTTAATTAATTTAAGTGCGAATAATTTTATTACAGCAAAAACTTCGAAACAAATGGTTTCCCTCATATTGTCAGAGTTAGTGATCCCCATTATAGGAGCTAATTAAAGACTTGTGTTTTTTTTTTTTTTCAACGAAAATAAATTTTTATTGTTATTCTTAGCCTCCCAGCCGAACTGTCTCGGAAATTAATTTTTGGAAATAATGCCAACGGATTAAAGTCTGTCTAGATTCGAGAGTAATAAAAGTATTTGACTGGAGATGATTAAATTTTTTAATTTTATCCCAGAACCTTTTTTGCACCTTTGGAAAAAAATGTGGTAGTTACAGACAATAACTTTGTATTACTTCAATTAGTTCATTGGGCTTGCTTTCTGATAGTTCTGGCGTGCTTTCTTTTATAGTTCTAGATTGCTTCCTGTGAAGGTTATTCTTATATAGCTTTTTGGTTTTATGCATTTCAAACTTTATTGTTTTTAAAATTTTTAAGGTAACTTAAAAGATAAAATTTTTATGCCACAAGCAGTTTGCTTTCGTATGTGTTAGAAGGATGATATAAAATTGATGAGTTTTGCTTTTAACTTAAATAAACTTTTAACTTATGAGTTCTGCTTTTGACTAAATTTATCTTTCAATATGTTAAATAAATTACAGAAGAAGATTATCATTTAATTTTGCGTTACATCAGTAAATATACTAACATTACTTTCGTAACTATTTAATATTCCAAAGTAAAAAAATATATAACGATTGATTTAATATTTTGCTGCCCTATTTTGTGACTAAATTTATTAAAATTTATTTATAATTAAAACATTAAGTAATTAATTATTAGCTAAATTATCAATTAATTAGCTAAACTAGTTCATAAATGTTTTTTGTTAACATTTTCACTCTAAATATTAAAAAATAGCATTTTAGCAGTATTTGAATTAATGGTAAGGCAAAATAATCTGAATAAAATGTATTAAATGGTTGTGTTTTTAAAAAGAACTTTATGCATTTTTAATCATTAAGAATGCATAATTAATAATTTTAGATTAATTAGTAATTAATTAATTTTTAATTAATTACTAATTACTAATAATTTTTATTTAAGGTATTTAATTATTTTTAATTCATTTATTCTTATGTTAATTTATATTTTTATTTATTAATTTATTTTAATTAATTTAATTGCGAATTATTTTTAATTATTTGTTTAATTAATTTTTGAATTTTTTTTTGAATAGTTATAATTATAAGAATAATTATAATTATATAATTATAATTAAAGAAAATTGATAACTATTCTTATAAAAATAATTATAAGTTTATAGAGATAATATAAGAATACCCATGTTTTAAAGAAATAAAGGTAAATGGAAATGTATTAGTTCTTTAAATTAATCAATGCTTTAATTAATGCTTGAGTACTGCTATAATGTTAATTTTTAATATTTTCACTCATTTGAAGGAAAAATATTAAAACTTAACATTTTAGCAGTATTTTAATTAATATATGGCAAAAAAAATTTGAATTAACAAATTGAAAAAAATTCTTTAAAAATTATAGTGAAAGAAAGAGAATATTTTAAAAAAAAAAAATAATTTATCATTATTTCAATGCTAATAGTCTGTTAAAATAATTTGAATCAAATATATTAAATGGCTATGTTTTTAAAAAAAGACGTTGTGCATTTTTAATTAATTGCTAATTATATATTATTTTTTTATTTATTTTAAGTTATTTAATTAATTTTTTTTTATTTAATTAATTTTTATTTAATTTATTTAATTACTTTTATTTTCTTCGTTTATTTTTTAATGAATTTAATTACTAATTATTTCTGTTTAATTAACTTTTGTAAAATTAATTTAAAATTAATTAGTAATTTATTTTGAACAGTTATAATTATAAGAATTTAATTACAATTAAAGAAAATTGATAGTTTTTCTTATAAGAATAATTTTAAGTATATAGGGATATTATAAAAATGTCCATGTTTTAGAGAAATAAAGGTAATAGGAATTCTATTCGTTATTTTAATTAATTAATGCTTTGAGGTATCAAAGAAATTTAATACAGTTTTTATGTATTCTATGAAACAATAAATTAAAATGTTCTTTAAATTAAGTATAAGAATGGAAATATGAAAAGAAAAATAAAATTATAATTTACCAGTGTTTGAATTAATAGTATAATAAAATAATTTGAACCAAATATATTAATTGGCGGGGTTTTTAAAAAGAACGTTATGGATTCTTAATTAATTAGTAATATATTTTGAATAGCTATAATTATAAGATTATAGAAAAAGTATAATTATAATAATATAATTATAATTATAGAAAATTGATATTTTTTTACTGATAGTTGATAACTGATAATTCATAACTGTTCTTATAAGAATAATTATAAGCATATAGGAATTTTATAAGAATACATATATATTTAAAAAAATAAAGATTGTAGGAATTTTATTAGTCAATTAATTATCAATGCTTATTATTTATTTTAATTAATCAATGTTTTGAGATATCAACAAATTTAGAATAGTTTTTCATGTATGTATTCTACGAAACAATCAATTGAAAATTAAGTGAAAGAATGAGAATATGAAAACAGTAGCAATTTAGTAGAAAAGAGTTATCGATTTTCTTTTTCTTATTTTTTTTATCATAGTCTTTCAATTTTTAATATGAAACTTTCCTTCCCTAAATTTATTTGAAAATGCATATTGAAGCGTATCAAAAAGTTATTTTTATGCAAATTCTGCTTGAGGCATTATTGAGTTATTAACGCCATTTTGAATGCAAAGCAGGATTTGAAGATTTGTTATTTCCTCATAAGTTGACTAGCATTCTTGCTTTCATAAAAATCAGATTATGTCATTATGGAACGCGAAAATTTTGAAAACATTGGATATTGTTTTTTTGAGAGAAACAAGTTATCATTTAATCAGTGATGTGCATAGAAAAACATTTTTAATAAACAAACAAATAAACAAAATTTTTTTTTTTTTGTTAGATAAATTTTGCTGTTTTTATCGTGTGTTACAGCTATTCTATCAAACAAAAAAGAAAATTGCAACATGAATTTATTTTGAATAAAGAGTAAATAATACTACTGCACCCCAAAAGACCAATTATTATTATTTTTTAAATTCTTTATTTATTCTTCCAAATTTATTTCATCGCCTTCAAAGTAATCCCCTCCGGACACAAAGCACTTATGCCAACTTTTTCCCAATCCTCAATGCATGCTAAAAAGTTTCGGGCAGAGGTTTCCTTCAAAAAGTCGGCACGAGTTTCCTTCAAAGCGCGGGCATTTCACCATGAATCTTTCAATTTCTCAAAACGATGCCCCCGAGTGGTCTTTTGAGTTTAGGGAATAGCCAGAAGTCACACGGTGTGAATACGTTGTCTGTGGAATGATATGGGTTTCATTTTTAGCGAAACAGTCCATGAAGAATCCATGCAGTGTGAGCTGGCGCATTCAGTGTTTTCGGTACCAATCGAGATTTGACGCGTTTGAGGCCCAAAATAGAATTGACCCATCCTTTTGAAATTCCAACATCCTCAGAGAGGTCTCTAATTGTAAATCGACAGTTTGCAAACACCAAATCTTTAATTTTTGGACATGAGCTTTGTCGGTTGAGGTGGATCGTCGACCAGAGGGCTCTTCGTTTTCAACGCGTTTTGTGCCTTCTTTGTAGTGTTTATATCACTTCTAAACATATCTTTCCGATAAAGTCTATAATTGACAATTAAACTTTTTGGACACAGTAGTATAAAACGAAAACGAAAATGGTAACATGAATTTATTTAGAATGAAGAGATTTATGCAAAAAACATGCACATTATGCAAAAAAAAATCTAAATTTGTTTTTAAAAAAGTATTTTTAAATTTATCCTTTTTTGCTGATATATTCATGATTTAAATAAATAATGTATGACGAAAAGCAAAAATATAAATTACGACGTTAGAAATTTAACATTTAAGCAAAGATAGTCAGAATATTTTATTAGAATGATTAGAATATTATTAGAATTTTTATTTAATTAGAATGCTTCGTTTAATTTGAAATATGGATTTCCTATGTCTTTATTTATATAAAATACTTATAAATTTAAATGGATTTTAAATTACTTTATAATGTAAAAATATTTATATATTCTAAATTATTATTATCTGCAAATTTCATTACTCTTCAAAGTTAATTAAATTAATAATAAATTTAATTTGGAAATATGTATATTAACGTATTATTAATAGAAAAGATTTTTCTGTATTTTCCGTTATCTAATTGTATATTTTATTTATTTAATTAAAAAACGAAAGCAATACATAAAAGAGTAATTCAAAGGTTATTTGAAAATAAGTTAATTTAAATTTTTCTGAAAATCTGTATTAGTTTCTAAATTACACAATCTTATTATTTGCAGAACATATTAATGATAAATCTGTTGTGGTTAATAAAAGATTAAAAGCGACATGGAATTTGTTTAAAATGATTATAAGAATTTTAAGAATAATATCTTTTTATTTTGAAATTTTTATCTCCAAAACTAAATTAAAAAAAAATTATTACCATACCTACGTCATTATAAAATAATACTATGCTCTTAATAAAATTTTATTTGGAATATTGTTATATTATTGTGTCTAATCCTCAGTGTCCTGCGCGGCCTGATTGGCATTTTTTATAGCCTACAGAGCGCTAGCTCTGCCAGTTGGTACCACAGGCTTCAGGTTCGAATCCTGGCATGGATGTTTGTTCGGGGTTCGGAATCCATATTAAACAGGTGGTTAAGTAGGTCGCGGTCAATTAGCTCAAAGTGGGCACAAGATGACCGTAGAGAGAATAAACTAAACCACTCTGTTGCGATGGAGCCCCCGTAGGTAGAAGTCTGACTTGGTTCCATGTAAATGAAGAAGGAAGACAGCCTTCCGGGAAAGATAGGGGTAACTACCCCATGTTTACCTATCGCATGGAAAAAAATCCTGAAAACTCCCATCAAACAGTCCAACTTAGGAGGCAAGATGCAGAACATCACAAAACGCCAACGAGTCTTCTCGTTTTTTGAAACAGTGTCTGCAACAAACCCGCCAGCAGTTTGAAACTTAACCTTAATGTTGAGCAGCGGCGCATATTGACTCTGAGCTACGAGTCGGGCTTGTTGTATTATATAATGTAAGATTGGAGTTACATACATTAACTATTTCAAAAGGCATATTATTTTGAAATGTATTGAAATATGCTAATTTAGGCCTATATTAGCACATAACGTGCAATATACTACATTGTTATCATAGCAAATTATTAAAAAACTTCATCAGTTTTTATTTTCACTTTGATTCTGTTGTCGTTGTGTTGTTGTTTCTTATCCCCCATGGTAGACATCTGACCAAGCCCACTAACCCATGTGGACTAATGTTTGAAGGGAAAAGGAGATGAGGCTTCTGTTGTGATGGAGCACCCGTAGGTACAAGTTTGACTTGGTTCCGTGACGCTCTTACAATAATATGAGACCGGGACGCACGCTTTAACGTGGATTCTGAACCTCTACAAACATCCGTGGCATCGTCGGGACTCGAACACAAACCTGTAGCACAGAGCGTCAGAGACTCGGCGTCACTATGCTCTGAATTTCGCTATATAACAATCAAATCAAATATATATATTTTTTTCAAATTTGACTGTTAGTACGTCCCTCTTAAATTTTGCTGTTCTGTATTTTTGCTTTAAATAAATATATTAATTTGTTCCTAACATTCATACCTATTGAATCTTGTTTCCATATTTCTCTCATTTATTTTTGCTGTCTTATGTCTTCTATTGAGATAGTTATGCAGAGGACTGCACAATACATCAAAAGGACGAATTCTTTGGAAGCAAACAATCAATAAAAAAAGCAATAACATACTTTGTAATAGGTGCACTTCATTTTTTCATTCAAAAATCATCCTTCCATTTCAAAAATATTATGGTCTATTTGATCTGCAGTTTTATCCATTTCGTTCTTTTTTTTCAAATTTACCCATCTTATTTCAATTCTTTTTGATTGCCGGAAAATACGTGCAACGATTCTTTCCTTTTAAAATAGATTTTTGTAATGCATCATGGATCATGAAATCAAAATTTCGAGTTGCAGATTAGTTCCTTCATAAAAAGTTTCTTTTCCCTTTTTGTGAAACATTTCTAACTGCAGTAGTTTAACAGTATCTGAATAAACTGAGATAAAGCAATAGCAGCATAATTCTCAAAGCACCTAGTTAAGTCAAGCAAAAAAAAATTTACAATATAGATTCCGAAAAAGACATGGTAATATTTGCAAATATAGTTGGTGTTATTTAAAGGAAACGAAAGTTCACAAAGAGACTATGACGATGGGAATTAACGAAGACGAACAATTAGAGTAACATTTATTAAAAAGTAGGAAAAATATTTAACTTACTCTTAAAATACAACTTTTTTTCTATTTTATTCTTTTATTGTTTGGGAGTTTTAAAGATTAATCTTAGGTTTTGATGAAAAATCTTGTTGAAAGCCCCTTAGATTATGCCCGAATCATGGCAAGTAGAAGCACTCCAGGTTGACATGTAGAAAGGTATACTAAAGTTATGCTACAAAGCTTCTTTCAGAAACAAATACATTCGATGTCTATTGCGACATCTATGTCTGAAGAACAAAATCGAACTATTTGTTAAAGAATTTCAAGTCTTTTCTTCCATATAAGACAGCTCGAGATAGTTATTCCTAAAAGTCAATAACGTATGTTTAACTCAATTCATTATTAATTATTCAAGTCATATTAAAAGGTGTGACTTTGGAAATTTAAAAAGCAATATCCTAACAATAAACCACAAGCATCAGGTTCAAATCCCGGTGATGGCATGGATGTTGGTTAGCTGTTAGGAATCCACGTTAAAATGTAGATACCTGTCTAATTAGCCCGAAGTGTCGGGAAATGACCGTAGAGCGAAAAACCAAACCAAACAAACATTAAATTAATAGAAGTATAGTATATATTTGTTACCCCAATCATCAAAAGATTAGAAATTGATCCTACACTATAATTTCATAAATCATTTCAAGTTTAAACATTCTCTTACAAATACCATTTCTCGTGACAGGAATATAATAACAATATCCTAACTACTACGTCCTATAGTGTGTTTGATTCACCTTATTCAGACATGAGATCACAATATACATTTTCCAATAGAGTCGACATGACTGGCATTCATTAGAAACTGGAATATCTCCACAGTTTCCATTAGTTCAATCCAACAGCGTATGAATCCCCAACAGGTTTGGGATCTAATCATTCATCTTTGAACTTTGAAAGGATCTTTATATCTTGTTGGATAATATAACTAGGGGCTATCTGAATATCTTTCAATGTTAGCATCGTGCCGCATATCAGTATATTAAAATGAAGTATCAATTTCGCACCAGTTAAGTTTGGTAAATTAAGAGTATTATTAATATTGTCTTGTAGGAAAGCCTATGTAAATGAATATCGATTTTGTTGTTCTTTCAATTATTTTAATTAACTTTAATTCAGTAAATCTCATTTTTATTTATTAAACTTAGAATTTTACTATTAATCAATTAAAATGTATATTGTTTAAATTTTTATTTAGTCATTTTAGCTTAATCTTTCTATCATACATTCTGCATACCGGCAAAATATAAGGTTTATATGCTAATTACGTCCCCATTGGCACAGATCAAGTCATTGAGTTTCATTTTTGTCTGTTAATAAATTTAAATTTAATGATATATTTTAAATTACGCTTATTTTAAATTTTTTTAGAGTATAAATTATGAAAAATGTACTTTAAATTTGTTTTAAAATTTTAAGATTACTTTCTTATGCATAGACTTCTGTTATCTATATCTTGAATATAAAAACTAATATATAAGAATAAATAACAAATAATTTAAAAAAATGAATTTATAACTAAAGTATCATTATTTAAAAACTGAATAATTATTAATTTATTAAGGGAAAATATCAAATTTGTTTTAATAATTACCTTTTGATTGTCTTAAAAGATCGATAAATTTGCTTAATTATCATCAAATTGTTTTCTATTGTAATTTTAACAAATCTTAACTACTTTTGATTCATTCAATTTTGATTATTTTCCAGAAAATATTAATTAAGATTATTCATCTTCAATAGTCTCATTAAAAGAATTTTCATTTTTATTCACAAAGATCTTTTGTCGACGGAATTCTCGAGAACAAAAATATTTCCAGAAACTTAAAAAGAGTTTCATAATCATCATCAGAAACTTACAACTGATTGAACAGCACATAATAACACACAAAAGTGAGAAAATTAATTTGACGGTTATTTAGAATCCTCAATTTTTTAATCTGTTTAACCATTAATTTAAAAAAATATTTTTCTTTCGAAATTTTTGTAATTAAATTACATGTCCATCTATGAACTAATTGGAGGACTTAACTATATTTAATTAAGCTCTCCAAGCGAAATAAAGTAGAAGGAGGTAATCCGAAAAGTACAAACGGAGCAAATTTCTTGTTTGTTTCTTTTGGTTTTCAAATGGAATTCAATTATTTTGACGCCGTAATTAAATCGCCATGAGATACCTAAGAATACCTCGTTTACGAATTTTTACTCTCGCTCTATTGCGTGAATCTTCCGATAAATCGATTGAGTAGCAACAAGATTTCTGGAAACTTCTTAATTCGGTTTCTGTTTTAAAATGCTTTCCGATAATTGTCACCATTTCAAACCTGTTAAAGCTATTTGAAAGCATCATAAAGTATTAAAACAAGAAATAAAGAACAATAGCTTTATAAAAGTAGTTTATGATGATGGTTCTGGATTAAGTACTTGCAGTTAGTTCTCAATAACCATTAATATTAATTGTTATATTTAGCATCTTACATGTCCAGTAGATATAGTTCGACCACCTATTACAAGATGAAAATTGACACGTAGTCAAACTTAAACAGATTCAAACATAGTGGCGTAATAGGGAAAAAGATTATTTCGGAAGGTTTTATAACAAAATAATTTTAATTTTTAATAACTCAGTGTCAATGCGCCTCTAGTGAGCATTAGGGGTGGAGATTTAATCCGCTAGTGGCGTTTTTGTAGACACTGTTTCAAAAAGCGAGGAGATGGCATTTGTGATGTTCGGTATATTGCCTCGTTAATCGGAGTACTACTACACCACACCACATCATTACTTCCAGAGCTGAGTTACCAATATACAGTTTGGGAATGATGTGGGTGAGTGATGGGTCTGACTGGGATCCGTGACGCATGTACAGTCCCTATAAGTCCGGGACCTATGGCTTTAAGTGGATTACAAACCACTACAAGTATCCATGGTACCGCCGGGACTCGAACCCTAAATCTGTAGCACCGAGCGCCAGAGTCTAGACACTCAGTTATTCAGGCCCCGTTATTCGGACTAACTGTTAGGAGGTTCCCTGGTTTTCTTTCTTACGATACGCAAATGCGGGGTAGTTCCTCATAAACGTGGTGTGATGAACGCCATGGAGGTTTAGGGTGGTTCGGAATCCATTTAAAACCATAAATCTCTGTCTAATATGACTGTAGAGAGTTGCCGGTCTCGAAATCTACCAGACGACCTTGACGTCCATGCGATTGTTGCGTTAAAAAATAAATATTTAACTCTCTCTTAAAACACTACTTTTTCTGTTTTTTTTCCTTAGGCTTCAATAAGTTTGTTAAAAAACTTATTGAAAGCCCTGATAACTATGCTCTACTCATGGCAAAGTAGTAGATACTCTAGGATGACATGCAAGAAGGAATGTTAAGGTTCGATTCCACTATCGGTGTGTGTTACACAGCATCTTTTAGAAACAAGTACATTCGATTACGATTATGTCATCTATGCCTCAAGGAGACAATCGAATTACCCGATAAGAGTGTTCAAGCTTTTCTCGCATTTGATAAGAAAGCTCAATATAATTATTCTTAAAGTCATTAACCTATATTTAACTCAATTCATTATTAATTATTCAATGTGTAATAAAAGACCACAGGCATAAGTATCGAATCCTGGCTGTCGCATGGATATTTGTTAGTTGTTCGAATCCATGATAAACTGTAGACCCCCGCCTAATTAGCCCGAAGTGTGCAGGAAATGACTGTAGAGCGACAAACTAAACCGAACCTAACCTAACAATAAAATAATGAAAGTATATTATACATTTGTTAAGTTTTCAAGATTTTCTCCCATATGATAAGAAAGTCTAAGACAATTATTCCTAAAAGTCATCTAATAGGACAATAAACTATCAATTCATTAATAATTATTCAAGTGATATTATTGTTATGACCTTTGAAAATTAAAAAAAAAACCAATTCCTAACAAAAAGATAATAGAAGTATATTATATAGATGTTATGTTGTTAACCCAATCATCAAAAGATTAGAAATTGATCCTACACAATAATTTCATAAATCATTTCAAGTTTAAACAAATACCTTTTCTCTGGACAGGAATATAATAACAAAATATCCTAACTACTACGTCCTAAAGTGAGCTTGATTCACCTTATACGACATCATATCACACTATACATTTTCCAATATTGTCGCCGTGACTGGCATTTCATTAAACCCGGAATATCTCCACACCGTAACAGTTTCCATTAGTTTAATCCAACAGCATATGAATCCCCAACAGGTTTGGATCTATTCATTCATCTTTGAACTTTGAAAGGATCTTTATATCTGATGAATATATATATATACATAACCCGGAGCAATCTGAATATCTTTCAATGTTAGCATGTCGCACATCAGTATATTAAAATGAAGTATCATTTTCACATCAATTAAGTTTGGCAAAATGAAAGCGTTATTAATATTCTCTTGTAGGAAAGCCTATGTAAATAACATCGATCGCTTCAGTTGTTCTTTCGATTATTTTGATTCACTTTAATTGAATAAATCTTATTTTTATTAATGGAACGTGGAATTTTAATATTAATCAATGTATGCTTTTTTTCAAAATTTTTATATACTCCATTTTACATTAATCTTTCCAAAATCAATTTATACATACTAGTTGCTTTATATCTTAATTTTAATCAGAGTTCTATCATGAAGACTACTTTGAGTAAATAGTTTACTGAAAGAATTTTCAAAACTCTTATTTTTATTTGCCTTGTAATTTAAATTACATTTAGATGAATGGGACTTAGTTAAATAATATTGTATTTTTAGGATAGAAGCATGTGTTTCAAAAATGTAACATTTTTTATTCATTGGAAAAATACTGTACAGTATTTTTACATTAATTTTTCATCCAGACAACCTCTTCGTAGTATTTTCATATACTAATAATTTTGTTAAATTTATGCTCTTCAAAATTATTTAAAATTATACGAAATAAGCTTTTAAATGCAGCAATATGTTTTATTTTTTGAAGGCATTTGATAACCATGTCATGCTTATTTATAGATGAGTCACAGGTAAAGTAATGTATATATTAAAGGTAATATAAGAAAATTAGCCATTGTGCAGAAGGTTATGACCATAGAATGTCATATAAAGACTATACAGTATATAGAATGCATGCCATTGTTGAGCAAAATATGACCAACTTAATATTTCATATATTTTCCAAGCATTTCATTATCAACGGCGCAAGAACCCCTTGGTGGGTCAAGGCCGTTTACTTACTAGTAGATGTTTTAATTTTACCGGGTAGGATTGCCAGCTCGACGACCAACGCTGTACAGTCATATTAGACCGAGATCTGCTGTTTAAGATGGACTACAAATTATTATAAGCATTCATGACACCACCGGGACTCAAACCCGACTCCCTGTAGCACCGAGTACCATAGCGTTTGTCAATCGGTTGTCAGGTCTTTAGCATTCTATACAAAAAAAAATTACCCGCATAATATAACGTTCTTAAGTTAATTACGTTTCTAATGCCACATATCATGTCATTGAGTTTCATTTTTATTGGTTAATAAATTTTAATTAAATTACATGTTCTAAATTATTCTTGTTTACATTTTTTCTAGAGTACAAATTATAAAAAAAAAAAAAAAAAATTAATTCTTTCTTAAAATTTCAAGATTTATTTCTTATACACAGACATTTGGTATCCATATTTTGAAGATGTATCGGTATATAAGAATAAATCACAAAGAATTTAATAATTAATTATTAACTGAAGAATCATTAAAAACTAAAAATAGTTATTAATTTATTAAATGGAAAATATCAAAATATGTTTTAATAATTATCTTTTGATAATCTTCAAAAGATCGGTAATTTTGCTCAATTGTCATTAAATTGCTTTCGAATAAAATTTTAACCAATCTTAAGTACTTTTATTCATTCAATTTTAATTATTTTCCAGAAAATATTAATTAAAATTATTCATCTTTCGTAGTCTCATTAAAGGATTTTTTAATTTTTATTCACAAAGATCTTTTTTGTCGGATGGAATTCTCGAGAACAACACTGTTTCAAGAAAATTCAAAGGAGTTTCATAATCATCACCAAAAACTAACAACTGTTTGAATAGCACACAATAACACACTAAAGTGAGAAAATTAATTTGACGGTTATTTAGAATCCTCAATATTTTTTCATCTTTCTAACCAATAATTTAAAAACATTTTTTTTCTTAAATTTTTGTAATTAAATGACACGCCCGTCTATGAACTAATTGGGAGATTTAACTATATTTAATTAAGCTCTCCAAGAAATAAAGTAGAAGGAGGTAATCCAAAAACTACAAAGGACGCGAATTTCTTGTTTGTTTCTTTCGATTTTCAAATGGAATTCAATTATTTTGACGCCGTAATTAAATCGCCATAAGATACCGGAGAACCTCGTTTTCGAATTTTTTACTCTCACTCTACTACGCGCGAATCTTCCGATAAATCGATTGAGTAGTAACGAGATTTCTTGAATCCTCTTCATTCGGTTTCCATTTTAAAACATTTTCCGATAATTGTTGCAATTGCAAACCTGTTAAACTATTTAAAAGCACCATAAAACGTTAAAACAAAAGAAATAAGAATAGTTTTATAAAAGTATGTTATGATTATGTTTTGGATTAAGTACTCACGCGATTAGTTCTCAATAACCAATAATATTAATTGCTATATTTATCTACTCACGTATCCAATAGTTCAAGCAACTAATTGTCACGCAGCCTAATTATGTGTTATTTCCATTACAATAAAAAATTGGGACATATCAAAAATCTTTCTTATTTCAAGGTGGAATAAATTACACTATACTATACTTCTTTAAAAATAACAATGTATATGTAATAAAACGGTAATAGTTATAATTAGAATTAATCTTACCTGTTTAAATAATATGAAAACTATTTTATATTCATATGTGCTTTTTTAAATGAGAAGTTTACAAATTGTTCCTTGTTTTGTTGAATCGCTCACCGAAGATTAGAATCGATGAATAAATCATGAACCAATGGATGAAGATTTATCCTCGGAACGAATTCGGTTTTCCGAAAATGCTTTTTAAAAAGCAAAATATATAAATATAGATTCCAAGGTATTTCAAAATCGATAAGAAGTGAAAGGAAGTTGAGTAAAATATATTAAATTGGAATTTCTTTCGAGCACAAAAATAATATTAAAAAGTACAAAAACGAGAAATCTCAAAGTGTCTTTTAAGTTACTATGTAATGTTAGATTTTGAATGGTTTTCAATAAAATTTATATTATTAATATAATCAATTCATAATGGTATCGGGTGGGCAACTAGGTGATTACAGATTTTGTCAATAGATGGTCTTAGCACATTGGTCAGCGTGTTCAAAGCACTTAACCTATGTTTTTTTTGTTGTTTGCACTTCCAACTTTAATTTAGTAAAAAAAATGTAACGATTAGTTATTTAATTTCGTTTTAATCCTAATTTAAAAATACAAGAACAAGATGCGCAGTATTATATTATTATTTTATTGTATTATTTTCGACAAGGCAAGAAAACGCATCGCAAGCACACAAGAAGTTATTTGCCTAGAGTTATGTTTATATGGGGAATGAAGTCTTGAAAGAAAGTCAGTGCCAAAATAGGTTTGCAAAATTTCCTTCTGGTGATGTTTCATCGAAATATGCGCAACCACATCTGGACATCCATTCGAAGTTGATGAGACCCATATCAAGGCAATCATTACCGATTCAAATCGTCATAGCACAACGCGTGAGATTGCAGGAGAATCTCAATGTATCGCATACATAGTAGACGAATATTACAGAATCTATTAATAAATTTGTCTTCCTAAGAATGGGGCATAATGGGATTTGATGCCCCAACAAAGCTTTTCTTTATATTGTTACCAAATCATGACTGTCTGAGATCTCTCTTACGTATGGGCAATGTTGTCTTCCCGTATTGTGCTCTTGAAACTCTCGTCAACATATGACAAACCGGAATATTTAGACCTGTAATTTTGTACTATGTGGTTAGCTCGTGTACTGATGATTTAAGTTCTACTAGAATGTGACATAAGGTAAATAAATAAATATTAAGAAAACTAATAATTACATTAAAAAGTTTAATTATTCAGTTAAAGATCTGTAAAAAATAATCGTTTAAGATTTCTTAAGACAGCTTCATTAAATTGGGGCCTGATGGGCTGAATGACTAGATCTTTGATGCTCAGTGCCACTGGGATTGAGTTCCGAGTAACCTGGATGTTTATAGTGCCTGAATGCCCTTTAAACTGTAGGTCTCGACTATATGACTGTAGAGAGTTGACAATAGAGCGACTGACAACCGTACTCTGTAAAAAAGAAAATATTTCCTGTCTTGAAATTTACCAGCAGTCAGATGGCCTTGGTACATCATGGGGCTGTTGCTCCAATGAAAAAGAAGAAGTTTCATAACATTTGAGTTGTAGACTTCTCAGAAAAGAAATAACTTTGAGCATAGTGATAGTGTGCCTAATTGTGAATTAAATGTTTATTCTTAGCAATGATATGTAAAATCATTTACATCACAAAAAAAAGTCATCGTGATCATTTTCATCGCCCATACTCTATCAGGATCTCCAAGGTAAGAATAATTTCTTCCCAAAGCAGAATAAGATACGCTCTTTTTCATTTCTCACTGAAATTATTTAAAATTTTACGGTGATGATTTTTTAAAAATTTATTTTATACAGTTTAAATTGTTTGGAAAAATTTTATGCTTTAAATATATAGACTTAAAAATAAAGTGATAATGAAAGTGCTTAACAGTTTATTGCAAAGTGCAGGAATTTCTCTATTACAATAGCTGAGAGAACTACAAGGCTGTTTTAAAGCTATTATGCTATTAACTATTATGGTAAAATTATGCTATCAACGGTATCAACGTAAGTTATTCATTTCACTTTGCACGCATACAAAAATAAAAACGTGAAGTATAGACACTGCATAAAAAATATACATCACAATAATGTAGACAAAGATTGATTATATTTATAAAAAATTTTGTCTAAGAAGAATAATAATTGAATTAATTGTCATTTCTTATTAAACGAGAAACTATATTATGAACTGTTCTTGCAAATATGAATCCCC